>OLKM01001852.1:67500-100983 GCA_900291075.1 Melanogrammus aeglefinus
CAGTTCTGGATCGCCCCGGCTAGGGCCCTTCTCTCTCTAACTGCTGACTTGAGTAACCTTTCAGCTGCTGCCTCTCTCACACACAACACATATAGAGAGTCTACATCATGGAGACGTAGGGTCCAGAGTTTCCACTGGAAGAACATCGACTCTTTCATTCTGGTTCTCTCTCTCTCTCTCTCTCTCTCTCTCTCTCTCTCTCTCTCTCTCTCTCTCTCTCTCTCTCTCTCTCTCTCTCTCTCTCGCAAACAGACTATAATGAAAACACTTAGAGCGCACTTACACTAGGCCATATGTACCCTGACAAAGTCTGTTTGACACCTCTGCGCCCCTAAAGTCTAGATCGTTTGGCTAGTGTGAGCACGCCAACCATACTCAAGTAAAGTTCAATTCCGTGGCCTGAGCACACTTCGGAGAGGTGTGTTCAGGCCAGGTGTGCTCAGGCTCAGGCCAGGTACAGATGCTAATGAGCCGACCCGCGCGCACGCACGGCTACGTAACTTGAGCTTGATGACGTATAGTCCATGCGACCCATGGTTCCCATTAAACAATAAACATGGTGGCAAGCGGTTCACGTTGGTGCGATAGGGAAGTTGAGTCTTTTATCAAAAATCCCCAGTTCGTCATGGCGCGGGCTTTCTTGGTTCACTGGAAAAGGCGGGACTGAGCACGGAGTCTAGACCTATTTAGAATAAATTGCCGAGTGGCGAAGTCAAGCCCCTTCCGGTTGAGCCCATGGGACCGCTCAGAACCCCACGGGACCTCTGGGCTAGGACAATTAGAATGGGTTTCAATGGAGAGAAAGTCATTACTTTCTGGTCCCAGTCTTTATATGCCCTGGATTACACATATGTTGTTTGTAGATTTAAATTATAATTATTCAGGGAAAGAAAAGAAAAAAGAATTCGCATAGAAGTTTGATAATGTTAGGTTTTGTGTGAGGCCGCTTTGTGAACTACAGCCCCTCGCAGCTCTTGACGCGAATGATATACGTCTTGATTACATTGCTACTTTATTCCGGTCACCAATTTATCCTCTCGCGAGCGCGAGAGAGGAATTGTTCAATTAAATTACTTAGCAAGTCCTGGCAGATGCCACATTTAACACTGATGTATGTATAGTATATTCATTTATACTGATTGTATTCGTATCCGGCTGTCTGTCTGTCACAAAAACAACACAAACGCATATACAAAGTGTAGATGTATCAACACACAATGTACATTCACTAAGACATACCCATCTACTCCCCAACGTGCACGATGACTCACACGTACACGCTCCCTCACCCACTCACTGACGTGCACGCTGAGTCGCCCACGAGCACGTCACCCGGCTCTTCCCTGTCCTTGACCTTGTGATGACGGGGATGTCAGAAGTGGGTAGGTGGGATTTTGTGAGAGGAGGAGGTCGGGCGGGGGCGTGTGTTAGATGGGGTGCGTGATGATGGATGGGGAGGGGGGGGGGGGGGGGTACGAATGAGGAAGGGTAGATGTAAGCTTACCTGTGGAAACTATCCTACTACCTCCTAGATCTCATAATGGTTTCTTCCAAACTGTAGTCCGTCAACCTTCACTGGTGACGTACATGCACACTTTTGGAACTGGTTTATTGTAGAGGTTGAGGATAGCAAATAGCAAATAGTTACTGAGCAGGAGGTGGAACATGCTGTTCATGGAGATCTCCAATAGTGTGTGTGGTGATGGCTGGTTTAACATGTTAACCTAACATCGGACTAAGCATTGGACTAGGCATCACCTTGTCCAATCGGTCTCACTCAGACAATGTGGCTGGTATGGCTGCTAAAACCAGCCATGCCACGCAAACTTCACATATAGGCCTACATACGATTGTGATGGTGTGATCGGTTATCGTCAAACAGATCATACGTAAACATGTTTTTATGCTCCAGCCTTGACTGTTATGTCAACTAATTTGCCCCTGTCACAACGGTTTGCCCCTGTCACAGCTGGAAGAGCGACTCCGTAGATGTGGAGGAAAACACGTAACTGGCTCCATCTAGCGGTAGCAAGGCTAGTACTACATCAGTTGCCGAGATATTAATTACAGCGAAATTAAGTGATTGATGAAGTTCTGCTATAGAAGTTAAACTTTTGAAATATTATAATATTGGCCTTAGCTACATTATCACTCAGTCGACTCAGAGCACAATATGCACGTTTGTTGTATTCATATATACACACAAACACAATTGATACTGTACATATGTTCATGTTGTATGGCTCATAACGCCATAGTTACTAATTAGGTTGCATTTAGGTGTGTATTTTAGAGTTAGCATTGCAGAAGTATATGATTTATCGCTTTTCTGTCAATATACGTTTTGGGTACGTTTTTGGTTTATTTGCAGGTTTTTAGTCAAAAGATGGGCTGGAAATTGCCAATCCAATCTGGCAACACATGCTATCTACCCAAACGATATGCCATATGAAAGATGAGACTCAAAGGAGTCCAATGATATAAGCCTCATCATTTTTGTAAATCTTCTTTCAATTAACTAGATCTGAATGAATAAGGTCAATAACATACCTTTCCAAGTTACACACACACACACACACACACACACACACACACACACACACACACACACACACACACACACACACACACACACACACACACACACACACACACACACACACACACACACACACATTCTATATTGTATCTTAAATGTATTAAAACTTGATCACATTAGCTATTTTTCTTACCATTTTTAAAATGGTGTGCATGTTAACATTGTATATATATAACATAGCTACACAGCATGCTTGCATAACTAACATTAATATTGTTGGATCAACCCCTTTGTGATACACGTAATGTAAAATAAACAGTTTACTTACATTTTTGGTTTTGATCACTGTTCAAGTCTGATAGGATAGAATACTGTACAATGTCAGAGTCCACCTCGACTCTGCATAGCCACCCTCCCCCCTCTGGCCACCATTGTACACTGTATTGTATTGTGTTGTATTGTATTGTATTATAGTACTTAACTGTGTAGCAACTGCAGTAGCTGCTATCATTGCTGTAACACGGGGAATTGGTTAGCCTAGTGATTGTTGTACTTGCACTTGTTTCTATGAACATCCTTACTGTACCGATTCAGACTCAATGATGAGATTTTATTACTTTTTCCAGACCACTCGTTCGTTCGTTGTAATGCAAGTTAAATCTAAAGGTGCCCATTGTTTGTGGTTCAACGTAGAGCTAGTAGGACTTCCACCTCAGCAGAAGAGCCATGCCTGGTTTGCAGAGGCTGCTTATTGCTTGTCTCCGGGAAATAAAAAATATTTGATATATATATTTGATACAATATCGTTTATTAAAAAAAAATCCTTTATTTAAACATGCCAATTACAAAATACATAATATAAATAACATTTCAGGTTAAACATCTTTATAATAGGGCTTGCTCGTTCCCCGAGACAATGGCAGCCAGTCTGTCCCTTGTAGCATTGCCAGGGGTCTGGTTATCTGCTAGGGGGTCACGGGGAGGTTGGGGATCAAGCATTTCAAGTTGACTAATGATGACTATGACTAATGATGACGTCACAGGGTAGGGTTGTCCCATTTGGTAGGGGAAGAAGGGTAGTTGGCTTAAAAGTTAGGGTTAGGGTTGAGCAATGAACCCGGATTCAGCCTTAGACTGAATCCGAATTCAAAGACTCACTTGTACAAAGCCTTTAAAGAGTTTAAGTTAAAAGGTTATTTTTTCTGTTTTGCCTGGTACACATTTAATTTCTTGTATTATTTATTATATAATTGTTAAAAAACATACAATTGTTCTCAGACATTTATTCTTGCTTTCTTTCTTATCTGCAAAGCACTTGGTAGCTGTTTAGAAAAGGACTGTAAAAATAACAGATTAATCCAACCATTTGCCCGGTTACAGAGCTGACTGGCCCTGAAAAGGGTGTCTGACTCACATCACCAAGAGAGGAGGGCTTCATGACGTCAACGGAGAGGCAGGCCACCCTGGGGTCTTCCTTTGTCATTGTACATACACTAACTTAAAGGTTAGAGTCACTCAACTGGTCTACCAGCTTCTTAAATGTATTCCACATAAAAAGGTACCACTTCTTTACAATGTATTATACAGAGATCTTGGGGAAAGACAATAACTGCATCTTCAGTAATGGGGAAATGGTCTGGGGGAACAAGGTGTCAAAGTTCAAGGCCCGATATCAGTGCTGTGATGTCAGTACATGTAGGTGGAAGCAACACCGTGTGGGACTATACAACCTGACGCTTGATGCCGGATCAGTTCTTTGCAAACCAACTCAGGTTGTGTCATTCCTTCTGTGCTAGTGTTAATCTTTCAAACCTCCTCCTTCTCAACCTCTCGTATTTCGTAAGTGTTAAAGGGTCGGTTTTTATCCACAACAGGATTAATAAAAAGGTAAACCGTATTCATGCCGACAGTAAAATATTACTCCAACTCCTTTAGCGTTGGAGACACAGATCACACACACACACACAAAAGGCTTTTGTATAAAGCGATCCAATGGATTTATGTACATTTATTCCAGCAGAGAATAGTATCTGTACAGGGTTTCAATATATAAAGGAGTTTATATATAAACCTCATTTAAAAGCCTATGTATGTACATGCCTAGTTTTAAATAAATAAATAAAAAAAAAAAATCATTGATTTCTCTCATAAAGAGAATAGTTCATATTAAAAACTACTAGAAGTAGAGTACAAAAAAACAACTTAAACCAAACTGAAAAGTTTGCCTAGCCTCGAAATGAAAAGGCAGTAATGAATAAAACAGTTTAAATAGTAAAGCAGGAGATGGGGCCTGTAGCTCAGGGAAGCCCCGCCTCCAGGATGCTGCCCAGTAGGGTGCGGTCCTTCAGAGCGTTCTCCACATCCCTCTCCTCGATCTTCAGGAACACCTGAACACAGACACAGGGTAAGCATCACTGAATCCAAAAGGACACTGCCTGCTCTCTGTAACATGCTCTGAACAGCTGGTGACCCGCAGTCAGTCATCATTGTGAGCACCCGCACAAGGCTACATCGGTTACCCCCCTATCTGGGAGGTATCACGCTAGCGCCTAGCTGGGAGGTATCACGCTAGCGCTAGCCCTAGCGCTAGCCCTAGCTCTAGCCCTAGCGCTAGTCCTAGCTCTAGCCCTAGCGCTAGTCCTAGCTCTAGCGCTAGTCCTAGCTCTAGCCCTAGCGCTAGTCCTAGCTCTAGCGCTAGTCCTAGCGCTAGTCCTAGCTCTAGCGCTAGTCCTAGCTCTAGCCCTAGCGGTGGTCCCATGCTAGCGCTATCTGGGTGGCATCATGCTAGCCCTAGCGGTGGTCCCATGCTAGTTAGCATGCCAGCCCTAGCTGGTTGGTAGCCCTATGGGCGGTCTGTACCTTGGTGAGTCGCGCCTCCTTGGCCTTGCGGAGGGCGAAGATGCCGCGGCTCTCCAGCAGTGAGCAGAGAGAGAGGCACTCCCCCTGAGCAATGCCCCCCACCTGCCGCTTTGTACATAGGCGACTGTACACCTCATGCAGCTGTGAGAGAGACAGGAGTTATATTTATATCAGGAGGAGAGAGACAGTAGGTATAGATCAGGAGCCAGAGAGAGACACTAAATATGCATCAAGAGAGAGAAAAGTCTACCTTGCCAAGGACCACCTCCTTGTGTTTGCCGCTCTTGGTGAGGAGCAGCAGGCAGCAGACGAGGAGTTTCTGCTGCAGGGGGAAAGTTTCCCCCTCCCCACCGGCTGGGGAGGCCATGCGGTCCCCGTAGACCTCCGACAGCACGCGCGCTACCTGGGGCACGCCAACATGAGACGCTGTGGGGGAGGGCAGCAGGTGAGGACAACAATCGCTATGTAGAGGACACGGCCTGTGTTGGAGCTAGGCCGTCACGGGCTAGGCTACCACCACGGCTAGTATTGTCACGTCATGGCTAGGGCTAGCGTCTGTGGATAGGCTAATATTGCAGCTAGCGAGGTTTGTGGTGTCTAAGCTAGCGGTTTACCTTTAGCGTCTGCAGTGTGGTCCGCTGCTTTCTTGCGGTCTCCAGCCTCCACAACCTCAACGGCTCTCCTGATATCCAGACACACAATCATTTCAGCATGTGTCCAGAACAAAAACGTATGGTAACAAGAGGCCAGCTTTTAGAGACATTTTGTTGAGCGAGGAAACGGGCAAAATAAATAATATAAATTAGTGATAAGTGTTTCTCAGTCGTGTTGATGCGAAAGAAGTGTTAGTCACCTGCAGATGTCCAGAGCCTTCCTGGCATCTCCCGACACGGCAGAGACCTTCCTGGCGCAGAACTGGACAGCCGAAGCGTCCAGAACCCCGTCACCAGACGCCTGAGAGGGAACAGAAGCATTAGACCACCAATACACATTCACACTAAAGCGCGGAACGGGTCGCATTTTTCTGTCCGAGCCCGGCGCACAACAGAGTAGTAACCGAACCCGACAGACATCAAGATATACATGTCAGAGCCTGACCTGAGCCCAACGACCCGACACGTTCATATTTGTGTGAATGAAAGCACACCTTTATCGAGGCGAGTGCAACAAGCGCACGTTAACGTGCTCGCTGTAAATGTGCGCAGAATCATAACTAATTCACAAAAGAGGGCACAATAACGATAAAATCCACAAAATGACACAAAGAGGTGCTGAGGTTCTGAAGAACAGGACGTTTACATAAAAGCCAAGCCATGCCAACATCTACGCCTTATCGTGCAGATGTGACAGAGCCCGACCCGAGGATCATTTCTTAATATTGGTCCGAACCCGATCCGGCACCTTTTCGGGCTCGGGTCGGGTTACCATGCTCTAACCCCACACATACACACACCTGAGTGAGTCGGTCCTGGACGATGGCAGCTAGCTCCTGGCGGCTGTAGGGGGGGAAGTGAAGCAGCAGGGGCCGGCAGCGGGGCAGGGCCTGTAGGCGCGGCAGGATACGGTCCGTCAGGTCCAGGGCGTTGGCGATACCTGCCGTGACATCAGGATATATTAATATAATGATACAATCCGCTGCCATGAAGACCACAGATAAACATTAAAAGGTGATCAGAGCCCCTTCAGCTGGGCCCGGACTTCTTACCAACGAGACAGAGGCGAGAGCCGGCCAGGTAGGGCCACTCGAAGATTGTGTACAGGACTTCCTGAGACTTGCTGTCCAGCTGGTCCATCTCGTCCAGAACCAGCAGCCTGAAGGAGGGGGGGGGGGCACAATTTAGAAACTAGTAACCTGGTAGACTCAGACACAATGGGGGGATTTGAACCTAGTAACCTCTCAGGTGGGAATCCAACACCCAATCACCAGACCCCCCCCCCTCCAATCGAAGTCCACCTGTCCAGACCCCAGCTCTACTCACACAGTGGGCCCGTTGCTGGTCAGCAGCTTCTGCAGAGCGCTGCTGGAGTGGCCCCCGGCCCAACCCCCAGACGCTGGGCCAGCAGAGGGAAGATAGAGTGGGAGCTGCGGAGGGTCATGCAGTTCAGCACCACCGTCTGGACCTCGCTCAGTGTCTCCTGGGGGAGGGAAGACGCACAGGGGCAGTCAGGACAAATACCAGTGACCAGCCACAAAACATGTTCGCTAGGCATCTCGATAGGTCAACAGTGGTGCCATCGCTCACTATTCCTTACAGACAGTTGGTAGCTAGATTGAATAGGCTTATACAAATAATAACAAAAACAGTTTATCCAGAACAAGTCAAATTGAGACACTCAATAATCTTATCAAGGAGCACAAGTGGTAATGTTAGGGTGCGTTAGGTTTACGGGTGTTGTGTTTAGTGGCGCTGTGAATGTGTTCCGACAGTCCTAATGATTGGGGATGTTAGGTTTTACGTTAGGTTTAGTTCGAATGGTTTTATTGTGTGCGTGTTGACCTCAGTGGTGAGGTTAGGGTGTTTTGGGTTTAGTACCTTCATGTCTGCGAGCACGCGGTGGAAGCAGGCCGTCTTGCCAGTGCCGGGCGCCCCGGAGATGTAGAGGCTGGCGGGGGTGCTCCCCAGGGCCCGCTCCTCCAGGAAGGAGCGGATGGCGGCGCGCTCCGCGTCCCGGGACACAAGGCGCTCCGGGACGGCCGTGTGCAGCGACTGTTTAACCATCTGGTACCGGGACCCTGGAGGGGGGGAGGGGTGGCATTTATGATGAGTGTCATATATGAAGCCTGTGTATGATATTAACAGAAGGGAGGTGTGAGTGTACTCCGACCCCACATTGTCAAACTACACCTAGGCTCTATCTCCTCATAAAACTGACGGTGCTATGTCACTGTCCTACTGATGGTACCTCGGTGAACTAAGGAAACAGTGAGGCCTCATCAGCCTACAAATACAAGTTAGTGAACACGACAACAAGTGGACCTACTCTCTGCAAACAGACGAGCGACCGCAGACTTCACGTTGGAGTGGGCTGGGCTTGCTGGCAGCGCGGCCTGCCGTTTGGGGGAGGGCCTGGCGTTGGGAGACATCGGCTTGGGAGAGGGAGGGGCCATTGTGCGGCACGGCTGCAGCGGCGAGTTCTCGCAGTTGTCGTTGAAGAGTTTCCTTGGCGACTGCTCTTGGGGTGGGTCTGCTCTGTTTCGGTGGCGATCCCAGCAGGTTGACGCCCAGGATGCTGACATTGGCGTCACCTTGGAAACCAAAACATGGTGTCAGACACAGTACCAGCTAAGACACTCGCATGAAAGATATGGAATTGCATTTTTATTATCTTTCCATCTGTCAATTGTAACTCAATAAAAAAAAGGTAAGCTAATTAAATATGCAGCCATGTTTTTAACAGAAATACGGGACAAATAAAATATCAGCTGTATGATAATACATCACATGTAATTGTGTAGGGCATTTTGTATGGAATAACTTGAAGCATGTTTCGACAGTGGTGGATACTGGATCCTGTTCTTACCTGTTCGCTTGCGGGGGCTGAGGGGTATTCTGTGCGGCAGGGTCGGGGAGAGTGGGGTGATGGGACATAGCCGGACCGAGGTCAGGCTTCGGGGAAGCTTGCACTTCTCGGGACTGGGAGCTGGAGGTTCATTCTCCAGGGGGTTCGTCGACTTGTTGGACACCGGACGGCAGGACTTGCGTCGAGGGAAGGGCAGAGCGGGCTGGACCTGTCCCTTGGAGCGTGTGCTAGGCATGTTCTGTTTAAAACGAGGACGATTAGACGAACGGGTGACGATATATTCAGCCATACAGGAAGGAAAGATGATTCGGTATTTGGTTCAAACTTTACTTCTTACAATTCCAACAACTAGTGCTTGATAAGAAAACTGACAAATGTAGATACACATACAGAACGGCAGTGCCTTAAAAACGAACCGAGATTATATTGGCGCCATTCGAACAATCCAAAATTAAAAGCCCTCCGGAAACCTCAGTCACCAAAGATCTACTTGCTAGCATGTTTCATACCTAAAACCTTGAAATAAAGTGCTAGATCGAAAGTAAGTATTGTCGGGACAAGTTAAATTACAGTGTTACCTTTGCTGACTTGTAGGTAGTTGTTGATCAGGTTTACACTAGACCGCTGAAGACGAGCTTTCTTCCAATACTGATACTACAAAAGTTGCGCCAAATATTCCCCCTTCTCCTGAGGTCACCAGAAATTGCTGGGCTCTGATTGGTCCCCGAACACCATTGACCTGGTTTCCCACGCTCTCATTGGTTCAACCCGAGGAGTCGACACCTTCCGGTTATTCGGAGCTCAATGGCGGGAGATTCAATGACGTTGTTTTGGCGGAATTATATTCTCCCGGGAAGGACAGCTGTTTGTTTGGATTGGAAAACTCTATGCCTTGTTTGACATAAGATGAAAAACTATTCAGTGGCCAGACATGAATGATAAAACACACTGATATGATTGTGTTTGATCAATCAATACAGAATATAATCGTATTCGTTTGTTTACTATTATAAAATATTTGAGTGAGACAAAGGTTCGTGTAATTAACCCGATATCTACATCAAAACTTTAGGGCGGTATTTACCAGCACTTTTGTAATCAATACCGCCATTGTAATCCTCTACCGAGAATATATTCAAAGCAACACTTAGAGCAAGTATAAATTCATTTAATCAAGACAGACGACCACACTCACAACTCAATCTCTTGGTGGTTGGAACCCCTTCATTACAATTGTAAATTAATCCTACGTGAGAACCACGTATTAAAAAATAGGAAAGCATTGGCCATCACATTAATAGTTAGCACCACTTATTTATATATCAATGTTATACTGTTGGGCGGAAGAACCAACAGGACTTCCGGGCTCAATTTCCCATAATGCAGTATAATGTTTATGTCCAGTTAACATTAAGTTTCACTTCACTTTTTAGTTTTAAATTTGTGTACAAAGTATCAGAAATGGTGACTTCAGTCAAGTTTTGGGGTTAGAGTTAATCTAAAATAAATCGAGAAATATTTTTTTAAATTACATTTCCTTATTAGAAATATTTTATGAAAAATTAAAATGGATGCTAATTTAGGGTACATTAAATTTATCACGATAATATTTGCAGATTTGTACATTTCAATTATATCAACATGTTAAACGCTTGCATTGTAACATCTTGTGGTACTTTGAAAAACCACATGACAAACCACAGTGCACCAAGACCCTTTTCCCCAAAATACATGTTTATTTCAATTGATCACATGATTAAAAATGGCTGATTAACATAACATGGCCGACAGCGTGACAGAGTGAGGAACAACTAGACCAAACAGTCACCTCACAACCCCAGCTGCACTCACTCTCCTGATCCATACCTTCTCACCCAGCATTCATCCATTCATCTGCAGACACACCCTACACCATCTCATCCACTCAGAGCAGTGCTGCTAGTCCTCCCTAGGGGCGGGGCTACAGGGCTGAGCCCCTGTCACTCCATGACTTCCCTTCCCCCGATTTTTGTTCCTATAATACAAGCTTTTTACAACATAAAAAATAGATCAATAACTATGGTTATCATATTCATTAGCTTTAATGTAAATATACAATATTTTCTTGCATTTTTCAAATATAATCGATTATTTTAGTTTCTCCCTCCCCCCGCCCCACCAAGACCCTCCTCTGGAGTCCCCTGACAAACAACGAAGACGTGATAAAAACATAACAGAGCCCTGTTTCGCTGGAACCGGTCGTTAGGTCAAGGTATAAGGCAAGGACCAGCGAGAGGTTCTGCTCCATTGAATGGTTTACCGTTCAGAGGAGCGGAAATCCAATAAGAAGTAGTGTGTGTAGATGACGAGCAGGGAAGAGGCCATGGGGGACGAAGAGCTCTGTGCGCCCACAGACCCCTGGATCCTCTGGGGGATCTCAGCGGTCAGCGTCATATCATCACAACATTCCTTGCATAGCAATAATCACAACAATCTAAACACCTGAAATTCTGTCTTCACCAGCAGCACAAGTATGGTCAGATATTGCAGGTGATAAAATATAAAATAAGACTTCTGGAAGAGCTATCATGTGTGTGTGTGTGTGTGTGTGCGTGCGTGCGTGCGTGTTCATGTGTTTCTTTCCTTCGGCATCTGATCCCCCAAAAGGAAGCAAGCCATGTTTAAACAGAGCCTGATTGGCTGATCTGTAGCTACCCCAACTCCCCATGCTGTTCTTAAAGACAAGATGGCAGCAAGCCTGCAGGGGCACAGTCGAGTTGACAAAAACACATTTCTTATGAAAGGGGGTGTGTGTGTGTGTGTATGTGTATGTGTGTGTGTGTGTATGTGTGTGTGTGATGCATTTACATAGATAGTTATATATTGGGAATTTCTTGAAGCATGCAGGTATTCTACATAATGCTAGTCTGATAGAGGATTTTACATACATGTCGTCAACGGACGTGCTTGGCTCACTATGCACACGTTTGGCACTTGGTTGCTTGGTCACAACCCCTTCTCTCCTCCTCCCTGGCACTACTGGAATGGCTATCAAAGACAAACTCAAATCATAGATTCTAAACAAAAGAACAAAATGGAAATAATAAATTCTCAATGGTGCTCCCAGCCACTGGTGTCGGCCCAGGAGGGTCGAAGCATCATCACTCAGCTAAGATAATTGTACCCTGCAGGGCTGAAGGGAACGCAGTATACAAAACATAATCTGAACATTTTCATGGAATGAGTCTCAAGGGAGAGAGGAACAGAAGGGAACGCATTGGGTTTACTTTTTCTGTTTTTCTTCTTCCGATGTAGGTCCTCAGTGTCACTGTGGCATGACGACCCGGGTCACATGGTCACAGTGCAGCGGGTCAACTCCCAGACGATAGTCCGCGGCATTCAGGAGACATCTCCTCAAACCCATGCATGCCTCCAGCTGGTGTTCAGTGTAGCTCTGCAGCGTGTCTTTAGTGTCTTGTTGTCCCATTACCATAGTGTGTGGCTCTTTAGTCTTTATGTTTAGTGTGTTTGTCTCAAGTGTTGGTGTGCGTCTTTAGTGTTGGCTTGTCAAATGTGTGTTGGCGTGTCTTTAGTGTTAAGTGTGTCTTTAGTGTTGTGTGCTAAGTGTGTGTGTCTACACACTTAAACCACCACCACCCCATATGTCCTGTGATTGGTCAAAGTGAGTCGAGTCCTGGTGTGGTGGCGCACAGGATGCCATGTGCTCACCTCCCTACAGGGGGCGCTGGGGGTGCTCCTCGCATCATACCTGGAGGAGGAGGACCTTGTTAGCACAGTGGTCATCTCCTCGCTGCACAACAACTTACCTACTGCGCTACTTCCTGCCTGCTGTGTTCATTAATGAAGGTGGCCACGTAGTTGTGATAGTGAGCAGGCAAGTATGTTAATGACTAGATAGGTATGATAGTGACCATGTAGTCAGTGGTCAGGTGGTCGGTGCTCATAATAACTGATAACAGTAAATGTGAGCACTGCCGTAGAATGCTATTGCATACCTGCGTAGCTGTGCGTGCCATATAACTCACCTTTTATATCCCCATGGTTTCCTGAATAGCTCAGATTGGTAGCCAGTGAGGTCATTCAAGCCTTGTGACATCAGCAACACGCGCTGCTCGGATGTCATGGGCGACCATTTTAAACTAGCTTAACCAATTATTACTTTTTTTTTTGTTCCATACCCTAACTCAGTGATGGTGAACATTTCTTTGGTGTTTCTGACGGAAATGTATTTGTTGTCTACTCTTTGAGCTTTTTTTGGCCTTAGATAAAACCTGTGGCAACCTCCTGGTCTTCTCATGCCTACCTGGTCACTGTCACCATCCTACCTACGTAGTCACTATCATACCTACCTAGTCACCACCCTTTCAGCAATAAATGACACATTTCTCTAACTACTGGAGTGTGGATAAAGAGATAAGCCAGCCTGGATGGTCAGCATCATGACTGCATCACCACTGCCACTTTGTCAAAGAGCCAATCCGACAAGAGCACGCTTCCCGCTGGTAACCATAGACCTGGTGCCCGTAAGAGGGTGCATGGTGAAACGGTGCCCTACCCTTGGAGCCCTTGCTGGGGTACACCTTGCTGAAGGCCCGGTACTCCTCTGGAGGGGGGAGGTCCTCAACAGGATGGAAGTTAAACTTGGATTCAAAGTCATCTGTGAGAAGGACGATAACACACATGGAGAATTTTAGGGCGAGGGCGAAAGTTCAAAAAGTAGTGTGTGGTGAGTGTCAGTCAAGTTGGTGTTGATGAGGGTGAATATATCGGTTGGGGGTGTGGCTGGATGACGGGTGGAAGATGAGGGTGGTGATGAAGGCCGGGGATGGGGGTTGATGATGGAGGCTCGGTGGGGGTGATGATGGAGGTCGGGTTGGGCCGATGAGGTGGGCTGGGTGGGGGTGATGACGGAGGCTGGGTGGGGGTGATGACGGAGGCCGCGTGGGGGTGGTGATGACGGGCGCGGGGCAGGGTGGGGTCGATGACGGAGGCCGGGTGGGGGTGATGACGGGGGCCGGGTGGGGGTCGATGACGGAGGCCGGGTGGGGGTGATGACGGAGGCCGGGTGGGGGTGATGACGGAGGCCGGGTGGGGGTGATGACGGAGGCCGGGTGGGAGTGATGACGGAGGCTGGGTGGAGGTGATGACGGAGGCTGGTTGGGTGGGGGTTATGGAGGCCAGGGGGGGGGTTACTCACCTACGATGGACTTGGAGGAGGAGCTAGAGTGGCCGTTGCGGAGGGGAGGCGGCGGCGGGGGAGGAACGGCCGGGGTGCGGGAGGAGAGGGCGGAGGAGGAGAGGGAAGGTGGAGGAGGAGGTTTGCTACCCCCCCTGCTGGGAGGCCTCGGAGGAACCTGAGCTGTGGCCGCGATAGGGAGGTGGAGGGGGCGGGGCGTCCCGACCGCCGCCGTTGCGGTGGCCTGGATGGGGAGCCTGAGGAGCTGCAGGACACACACACACACACACACACACACACACACACACACACACACACACACACACACACACACACACACACACACACACACACACACACACACACACACACACACACACACACACACACACACACACACATTAGAACCAGCTTCTGACTGGACGGAGAGGGAGCAGAACACATGAGGGGCCTTGGTTCAGGTTGAAACTAACCTAGCTTAGCTTTGGCACCTTTGATCTTGGCGTGATAAAGATAGCTACACTGCACTGATGCTCATTAATCATTAATGAGCCTATTCAAAGCTTTAGTTAACATATAATGCCATTGGCCTTCAGACAATCTCTTCAGAAAGATAGCAAGGTATCAGATCAGAGGCGCGCGCACACACACACACACACACACACACACACACACACACACACACACACACACACACACACACACACACACACACACACACACACACACACACACACACACACACACACATACGTTGAGCGGAATACCGAGACCTGCTAGACCTTCTTCTACTGCTGAGCAGGAGCGGGGCTGAGGGGCCTGATATGTGGGACTGCCGGGGTCCCTCATGTATAGCACGTCTCATCCTTTCTATTGTGCCTTGTGTGGAGCCGCCTATACCAAACCATACCACGCTCATTAAGCTTTCACTTCTACCGTCGAATGATTTGGAGGGTGCAGCCGGGGTAGTGTAGAGGTGGTGACGGGCTGGCGTCCGCTGGTGATTGCTATTATAGGGCTGTGTTCGACCGTGCAGGGTGGAGGATGATAAGTGTAGGGTGGTGTAGGATAGCATAGCGTCGTGAAGGTCAGCATAGGCTGGTGAAGGATAATGTCAACTACAGTAGGGTGGTCAGCTAGACTCGGTCGATGGTTAAGGTGGTGCAGGGTCATGGAGGTGGGTGGGGGGGGGGGGTAGATCACCTGTTCTGCGGCCCGGTGGCTCCCTGGCGGGCGGAGGGGGTCTGCCACCCTGCGGGGCGGGGGAGGGCGAGGGTGGAGGCGGCGGGGGCATGGGTGCGTCCGTGCGAGCCTCCGCTGTTGGGGGTCTTCTTGTGCAGGGAGTTCTGGCGCTGGGGCAGCTCCGGAGCGCCCCGTCCACGTAGGACGGCCCGTTGGACCCTCCCCCCGGGGGATGGCGGTAGGGGGGAGGAGGGGGAGGCGCCGAGGAGCCCCCCGTGGGGGAGGGTCGGCTGGAGGAGGAGGAAGGTGGCTTCATGGAAGGGGGCGGGGCCGAGGGGCTGTAGGAGGGGCCTCGGCCAGGCGTGGGGGGGAGGGGCTTCTCTCGGCTGTGATGGGAGGACGGGACGGCGGGGGCCTTCTGGGTCCTCTCCGGGGGGGGGTTGGAGCGCCCGCCTCCCCCGCCGCGGTTGAAGGGCGGCGGAGGGGGCGGGGCCGAGGTGCTGTTCTTCATGCCGCCCCCGGAGGAGTGGGACGAGCTAGAGGAGGAATGGGGGGGCGGGAGAGGTCCGGGAGGGAGGGGCGCTGGGAGCGCTGGTGGTCGGGCGGGGCCGGCTTGTGCTCAATAGGGGGGGAGGGGGAGGAGGAACGGCCGGAGGGGGGCCGGGGGGCACTGGGCCGGGAGGCTGGGGGGCGCAGCGCGGAGCGGCCCACCGTTCCGTCTGGAGGAGGTAGAACACGGAGAACATGCATCAGAACCACGATCCGAAAAGGTACACTGCGTCCATGGCTCAGTTGAAAAGGGTGCTCTGAAACGCAGCGTCATGGTGACGCTCAGGTTAGGGGCTGGATTAGGCTTGCTGCAACACCAAGTGTAAGCGACCTGCTACGACCTGTGGGCCGACTTGCTGCGGCATTACACGGCCAAAAGGCATGATAGTGGAGGTCTTCACTTGGGGGTAGACCACAGGAATATCAGACCCGTAACTTGTGCAAAAGCACGTGTATTGTGAATGTGTACATGCTCATGTAAATTAATGACATGGCGACACTGCTGGAGGAAGCACTGATTATTTTTACTACTGTTAAGTCTGCCATGCTAATAATAACTTCCCCGACCCTCGAGGTCACTGTTTAATCTCTCGTCGGCCCCCCACTTTCTTGTCAGTTTTGCATCTTGCGGACGCGTCGGGTTCGCCTGCGATGATGAGCAGGTGTTTTGGACTGGAGCTAGCTTTAAAAACAAAACTCTTGCTTGTTACATTAAGGGAATTTAGCAGACGCTTTTATCCACAGCGTTGTTCCTTTAGCATATAATAGGGGTTTAGGTTCAATCAATTCGACGTTGAATGGACACAGCGGTGCTTGTTATTATATTTGCCTGTAATTATACTTCTGTTTCTGTGACTGAGCGTAATCCACCATAAGTCCCTTCTTCAGTGACGTCCAGTGAGCTTTGTTATTTAGAAACGATGCGTCGTACAAATGAACACGTGTGACCCTGCTTAGCTTCGCTGTCATAGAGGAACCACAACACGTAGCAGGGCAGAGGACGCGGGCCCTGGCGCGTAGTTGAATAAATCAACCTTTACGGGATAACCAAAACAGCAAGGTCTGAGAGAGAGGGTTTTTGTGTTAATTGAAGCTTCATTAAAAGCTTTTGATATTAAAAAGGGGAGAGCAGATCTGTGCCCTTCAGATACTCATTTCATGAGAGTGTAGACCGTCATCATAACTATTTCATAAATTATCCTCCAATCTTGGGACTTTCTTCAACATTCAACCTGTTCAGTTTCTACTCATTGGAAAAAGGATAGTTTGTATGGTGGGATATGCATATGTTCTTGTCCATTCCTGAACTACGCAAACATGTCGATCTATAGTGTCAGTAGGTTAGTATTTTACCTCCAACTGGTCGCAATTTGGGCACTCCTCCTTGGAAAAGACCTCCCATTGGCATTGGTCCTCCTCCTCCAAAACCTCCTCCTCCTCCTCCTCCTCCTCCACCACCTCCACCACCTCCACCACCTCCTGCACCTCCACCTCCTGATTCTGAGGAAAGTAGCAAAGTCATCAACATATATCCAACTAGTGAAAATATGTTAACGATACGTATGTATGCATGCATGAGGAGTCGCCGGAGGCTGGCGTGGTATGAGCTTATTTTAATGGTGCTAAAGTGTTCTATGATGGGAGCTATAGCGTGATGTGACTCACTCTCTATGACCGGTGCGCTGCGGTCGTTGATGGCGGTCTTCTTGAGCCGGGCATTTGCAGATGTCTGAGAGCAGAGCTCCTCTGTCCTTGGCACCATCACGATTCAACTTGGGAGGCGTCGTGTTTGCCTGCAGGCAGAACCATTCTCAGGTTAGTGGTCGGGGAATGTAAATCCCAGCTGAAAAAGGTTGGGGTTCCAAGCACCGATGTATGCAGTATACCTGTAGGCGTGCTTGAGCCAGTTGCTCTAGCGGTTCATTGTATGTCACGTTGGTTAATTGCTCGGCCCAATGACTTAATATTAATGCATCCATCCAAAACAATGGATTGATTGTGGATTGATTGTTTTTCAACGATTGCCATGACTAATGATTGATCTTAAAGACTGGATATCCCTCACTTGCCATTCTTACTTCCACAACATGTGTACTGTACGACCACAACAACTGAAATTAGTGCAGAATAGATCTAGGATGGACTGTTAACCACCAAGTTGATGATAATTGGAGTATGTATTGTGTTGAGGTGATTATTTAATAGCGGTTATGTTCATTTGGCTGGCCGAGGCCGAGACAAGTGTCAGGCAAACGTACACACACACCCTTTACTGACCTGGCTGAAGGTGGGAGGAGGCGGAGGCCCCGGGGGAGGGGGGGGAGGAGGGGGCATGCTGGTCTTGGCACTTCTGAGTCAGGGGGTTCACCGACTCACTGTGGAGGTAAAACACTCTCGCCTGGAGAGAGAAAGACAAACAACCGGGCGACATGAGGTCATTCTCACGATAACCATTAATCAGACCGACTTCCAATTTTGCGGTTGTATTGCGGAGGACTCAAGGAAGTTCAGTGTAGTGTGTGAAGTTGTTTGGAGGAGCAGTTCTGAGGAAAACGTCAAGGAGCAATACGGAGGCCATCCCGTCTGTTCGAAACAGGCACGTTTTGAACGGGCACTGTACTAGTTATAATAAATCCATGTATGCAGTGGATGTGAATTGTGACCCAAAAGCAGTGGATGTGATTTTTTTCTATCAGAGGCAGGTTGTACTGAACAGATCTCCCTATTGACATTTGTTGACCTTTTATAACTCATGACCTCCTGACTTGTCATTGCTGTAGTTAATCCAACATGTATTCTGCGGCAGTAGCAGCATACAGGGTGCAGGAGAGGTGGCACAAGCTGAGAGATGTGTGGTTGCTAAGGGGTGCAGGTGAGTGGATCTTCCCGAACCAGTTGGCCTCAGGGATCATTGGATCATTGTTGATCCAGCATGTTAGACTGGCGGCTGCCCCACCCCTCCTTCCCCCGCCTTACTAAACGCTACAGCAGGTTTTCACGGAGGGAAAACTAAAGGAATGTCACTGAGCAAGCTTGCCAGTCACAAGCAGAGACAGATAGCTTACTGGAAAGGCACTGCTGCTAGGCCATGGCAGAGAAAGCTAAACGGTTTCTAAAAAAAATCTAAAGAATAAGAATAATCGAATATCTGCTGGGTCCGCATAACCTCGGCCAAAGCAACAATATTCCAGAGCGGCAGAGGATCTTTTGGAATAGTTGTGGCTTTCTTGGGGTTAATTTTTTTTTTTAAATCTCAAGAAAGGGGAGAGATGATGGGCTCCTCTTTTACAGCGGTGGAAAACCGAAAAAGGAACAGCTGCACTGAGAAATAACTAAATTCCTGAACTACCAGTTTTTACTCCCTCTGACCATGTGACAATACTGTTGCCTTTACTTTGCTAAGGCCCTTCAGAACACAGATGCATTTGGTGGACAACGCTCTTATGTATTGTAAAGTTATAGGACTTGGGAATGGGAGACATACTTGTTCAAAAGTGAAGTTACTTATTTAAAGAACAGTGTTTATACCTCTACTTACAAGATTACAGTACCGTGAGGTCTGAAGTAGGTCACGGCTCAACTTGTACTTATTTTGGCATAGGATTGGGCCATGGTGATACACCTGGAGAAAGTGCAGGCAATAAGGAAGTGAGCCTCGGTGCTCGACGAAATAACTCCCCTTCTGGGCCCACTGACTGACAGTTCTAGCCTTCTTACCCCGGCCTTGTTTGCAAGATTGTCTCTACGGAACCACAACTATTCCTCTAATAAAACTCAGCCGAAAATAATTAACAGAATCACAGTCTCAGATGTTGAGTGATGTACAAAGTACATTTATATACAAATATTCACACACACCTTGGTTAATGCGAACGGAGAGCCGTTGGGGGTTAATAGCGGAGGAACAACCCTTCCAACACATGATCCCTACAGCTGGTAAACATGAGACTTGTCCGTACTGTGAAGCACACCAACCAATTCAATAGTGACTTACCTTAACGTTACAGGGGGTGGGCAACCTCGTCCTCAGAACCAACATGAATGGAAAATGTTGCTGTGGCAAAAGATCCCAGTGTCTATAGTGGAAGTGTTGTCGTTACAGTATAATATTACGAATGTTGACCCACGCTTACGCTAGCATGGAAATAGCCCCAAATGTAGCCTGCTAACCAAGAGGCTTGGTCGCGGCGCAGGCTAGCGCAAGTTGCTACCTGCTAGCTAAAGTTATCCAGCAACACTTGCTTAAGTTGACTAGCAACAGTAGCTAAAGTTGGTTAAAGTCGGCTAGCAGAATTTAGGTAGCAAAACTAGCCAGTCGCAGCTAAAGTTAGCTAGCAGTACTGTACTAGCAGAAGTTAGCTGAAGATAGCTAGCAGAAAAGTGTATTCCTGGGCCAGCTGTCAGTGTCAGCGCCGTCCGCTAATTAGCTGCAAAGTACTTCTGAGAATGTAAACACCCGCCCGCTATACAATAGAAGTGTGGGAGTGCCTTTTTCGGTAACGTCTGCCCACTTTATCCGCGATTTCAGATCGGAACTACAGCATTTTCTGTCCAGTGTTGAGCTGCAGGCGAAGATGTACTCTCTCGCCTGTTTGGGAGTTCATCGTTAGCTCGCATGGAACCCGGAAATGGGCCGTCCGACACAAAATGGAGTAAGGTAAGCAGCCCACCGTAACACGAAACACACCTAATGACCTGTACCTGTAGAACACACGTACTAACCGGTACCTGGCGAAAACAAAACCCCTTCCTGCAGAAACCCCGACAAGAAGACACCTATTAGCTGTAACATTAATTCTGCTAGCCAAAGTATATCAACCAGACACCAAAATAGATTAGATTAAAATAAGAAAAGCCCTAATAGTGGAAACTAGTGACTTTAGGTTTTTAGATTATAAAACCTTTTCAGTTTCCCAATTATGCTTTTGTCACTTTCTAGCAATGAGATTAAAAACAACATTCCGACAAGTGTGCAAAGATCATTTCTTTAATCAGAAACAGTATTGACACATCACTATTTGCATGAAACTGCATGGCTGTTCACCTCAAAGACAACGGTTCGAAAGGCACTGTTGGAATGTTTTTGCTCATTGGTTAAATCAATATTTGATGCATAAGTTAAATTCAACCAAAGGGTGTGATGCTGATATCGAGAGCTTGTCCAACAGGCACAAGTGAACACACAAGTTATCAAACTGAATTGTTCAATTATTGACAATCTAGGGTGTTAGCATTTCTGCGTCTCCAAGTGAAAACTGGAGATTTCAGAAGGAAGTACAAATATTCAGCAACAGGTGTATTGCCAAAATTGTTTCCCCGAGAATAAGCCCACTCAGATGTAGCTACTTAGATAGAAAAATAGACAAAAGTAAGACAAGTTGTGGGATCTCATTACTTGACATGCAACAATGTCACTGCTCAGCCAGTCGTGCCATTAGGCACACATGTCTTCATCTAGGATTTTCGAAAATATTTTTGCCTCCAAAAATATTGAATCTGATTTCCTTAAGTCACTCATTACTTGACTTTAGTTTGAAACGGGAGACAGCTCTCTCTAGAGGGACGAACAGTGCCTCCTCTACAGATGAACAAAACACATCACCTCATGGTTAGTATGCTTTTCATCATTAAGACTGTATCAATCTGTGTGGGAGTCATATAAATATGAATATCAATAAGCATGGCCAGAATAAATTACCAACGTTTATCCGGGGAGGCGGATGCCGTGTTGCTGCCAGTGATTAGAGACAGACAGAGTGGCAAGCCTTCTGATACAAACGTATACCCTGCTCAGAATAAAATCTCCACTATAATTTTCAACAGACCAATTAGAATAGTCCAGAAGATCGACTCCTCCTCCTGAAAGTCCTCCTCGGAGCCCTGGGGGAACTTCTTGCGTCCACCTGGCTCCTCAGAGGAGATCTTCTCGAAGGGGTCCTAGCTTCACAGTCTGGTCGTAGAAGACCCGCATCTCAAACTCACTTTCCAGGTAGGATGGGTGGCCATAGATACCGATGCCAACGGGCCTCACAAAGTCCCCGGGCACCACCACCAGGTCCTGGCCGCAGGTGGTGGACTGCAGCTTGTACGTGTCAAAACTGGGCCGCAGGGTCTTGTCGGACACGTACAGGTCGGCGTCTCCCTTCAGGCTGCGCATGAGAAGGACGATCCTCCCGTCGTGGTTGAGGCGCAGGTAGCTGTAATTCCCGGCGCCGATGTGGCCCTGGACCACGTGGAGCAGCGTGAACTCCTGTGGCAGGCCGTCCTCGTCCGTGGGCGGCTGGAGGCCCCGGGCCTGGGACAGCAGCAGCAGAACTAGGACGCTACAGCACAGCATCGCGACAACCGCATGTCAGGCTGTCAACGGCTGGATGTCAGGGAGGAACCTGAGGAGCAGCAGAGTATGTGGCACATCTGGTTAAAAAACTACAAAAGACCACAGTATGTTTATACACAGAGTATTAGAAATGAAAATGGGAGACAGTCAAACTAAATGCAAACAGTTCAGGCTTAAATTATTGGCTGCTATCTATATTCTAGATAATTGAATATATATATTATTGAAGCATGGTCTTAAGAGTTTAAAAGGACCCAGCAGCCAGACTTACTGTAATATGATTTATTATAGAGTTATAAAGGTCGCGGCAGTCAGACTGGCTGTATAAGTGATCTGGCAGATGGGTTTTAAACCAACTTCTCAGGTTGACAAGTGGAACAAGTGGTTTGGCTCTTAACCGCTTCTATAAATAGGATGATTAAACAGCTTGACCTAAAGCAGTGAGGGGAGTGTTTTCTAAACCTTTCCGTCATTACAGTCAGATATAGAAAGACAAAGAGACATGGCAACAAAGACTATGTATTATTACTGCTAGAATATAATTTCAAGCTGGTTGCTCAAAGTTACACGCTACCACGTTTAAACATTGAACCAGACATGCCCATGTCAAATAGTTTTTACCCTTGGATTATGTACGTTTGTAGCGGGAATGGGATGCATGTTGACGTAATGCTATCTT
The DNA here is from genome assembly GCA_900291075.1 of Melanogrammus aeglefinus. Taxonomy (NCBI): domain Eukaryota; kingdom Metazoa; phylum Chordata; class Actinopteri; order Gadiformes; family Gadidae; genus Melanogrammus; species Melanogrammus aeglefinus. The sequence continues at coordinate 90,344 of OLKM01001852.1, forward strand.
AACACCGACCAGACTAGCTCTCAAAGCTAAAAAACCTGCAATGCTAACACAATGCTAAAGCGAAGCTAATTAATGATAACGTGGTTCTAAGAGTTGCAATTGCGAAGTCAGAAACGGACTAGTAACTTAATGTTAGATATTTTCCGGAGCAATATCGAAACGAATGATGACTTACAATTCATCGCTGTCATTATTTACACGCCCGTTTCCCGACAGGTAGCTTTTATTATTTTTTGAAGCCACCTGAAAACAAAAAGTTCAGTGAACTTCCTCTTCCTACAGCCGGATATGTAGAACTGCTGCCCCCAGAGTGCAGTGCGGGACATGCAATTTTAACTCATGGATTTTTATATAATAATCCAAATTCAAGTGTACTATAATAAATAAAATTCAGACTACAGAGGATGAAAAACCATATAAACATTATAATCCATAGTAAAGACCTGTTTTATTATATTTAGTTATTACGTGAGATACATTAGATAAGTATGAGACTGCTGTAAAAAAAATTCACAGTCCACAGTAATTGAAAGTTGGTGGTGACTACTACTAGTCATGTAATTAAAGTATAAATATACCCTAGAAGGTTGCTTTATTGTACCACAACTTAATTTATTTCAGCAAAACAAAACTCCCACCCATCATTCATGCTGAGTCTTCCATCGTAACTATGTTGAAACACCAAAAAGTTGAACTGGATCAAATCGAAAAATTTAATTTCCGGCCATGTCATTGAATATCTTTCTCCATAATCAGCTAAATTCACAGACTGATTTGATTTTTTTATACAGCAGTCAACTCAACCACATTTAAGTCTCGCCATTAAGTAATCTGCCATGATTGCTAGGCATCGGCTAAAATATATCTATTTCATTGAGTGTTCAATTGTAGATCAATTGATTTCATAAACACCCACACCACATTCAGAAAGATCAATGGAACCAAATGGACACATTTTGTACTCTCTCACTTTAATGAACACCAACTGTATGTTTAAATCATAAAAGCACAACAAATGTTTCAGGGTAAAGACAGCAAGTTGGATGATATTCTCCGGTAATGTTTTTTTTTTCTTTTTTAAATATAAGTATTCAGCGCCACATCAAAAATGGTAAATTCTACATAGATGTTTACTAGTTTAATAATTGTCACATTAGATTTCCCGTGGAACTCACTACCACTTAATATTAATAATTATTATTATTGCAAACCAGTTGACCAATTTAAGGCTTCTGAGTTCAACAGCGTAAGAGGAACACATCACATCAAAGACCGGGCCATCGCGCCAACTCTACAGGATCACCCGATGTTATTTCAAAGTAAAAGGCCCCAAAAGTAGTGTCATAATCATAATACGTTATTTTCTTCTTCAGAATACACAATCATTCTATCATTTAAACAAATCACTTTATCTGATGTCCTATGAGAGATTTGTTTTTTTTTTGTCATTTTGTTGAGGGGAGTGGCTGTAGAGGAGGGGGAGGTGCTTGTTTTACACACCTTGCGGTCTTGGATCGCTTCGGAACTGTACGGGCGGAGCCTAACGAGACACGGGTCGATGATATGTGGTGGGGGAGGGGGAGGAGGTGCGCTGGAGACAGGTCATCATGAACATTGCCGTCTACGCTTTCCAGGACCGTGGTCCGCAAGAAATGCTTGCAAATATACAGTATACAACATAGTACCATGCTAGCGCTGCTCGCTCATGCTAATCGCTAGGTTAGCGGCGGAGCAGGGCAGCGGAAGAACGCCGTCGGCGGGCGAGGCCGCGCGCCTCGGCCCCATTCTGCCCACGGGCCCTCGAGCCCGTAGCCGGCCACAGGGATCGCCAGGGGGGGGGGGGGGGATTGGACATGAAATTGAGAATGGAAGAAAGGTCACAAAGAAACACGGAATCATGCATGAAGAACACGGGATTCAGTTTCTTTCCAAAACAACTGGTGGTGGATATGTATTAGGCCCAGTGAACCAGGGCAGTAATCTAGCAGGGTGTGTGTGTGTGTGTTTTAGTCTGTGTGTGAATGTTCCATGTGTGCATGTGTGTCTGCGTGCTGTATAGTGAAATCACCGACGGTTGTCTGGCCAGGAGGCGTCTCCCCAGGAGGCGTGTCCCCAGGAGGCGTGTCCCCAGGAGGCGTGTCCTAGCATTGAGGGAGGGCAGAATGGGAGCAGCGAGGGCTCTCTGTAGCAGCAGAGTCTCTAGGTGTCCAATACTTGGCTAAATTCTTGGCGTTGGTCTTCTTGCGTTAGTTATTTTTTTTCTTTTTATATCAGTTTCTTTGAAGAAGAGGCAAAACAAAAGAGGAAAGGAAAAGAAAGAAAGAGAAGAAGCTGTTTCATCTGCTCTCCCGTGGCGGGGGGGTTGGAGAGAGGGAGCCGGCTGCTAGACAGGGCAGGGGGGCGGAGGAGGAGGAGGTGGCGAAGAAGCAGGGCGCGGCTCAGACGGTAGGAGGGCCTTTCCGCTGCAGCAGGTACTGGTGGATGTCGTCGGTGTCCCTCTTCAGCCAGGCGGCGTTGAGGAGGATGTTCTCGCAGCACTGCTGCACGGTGCGCTCGGCCGCGGGGGCCTGGTGGCTCTCAAAGAAGCTCTGGATGAGAGAGGAGGAGGAGGTGTGCGAGGGGGTCATGGGCGAGAAGACGGCACCATGGCAAAATAAACCCAGAAGGCGCGCAGGGAATCATCAGCTTATTACACGGCTATGTTCAAGAAATATTACAAAAATGGATGGTCTTCATCTAAAATGATATTATTGCTTCCGCCCCATTAAAAGTTCAGATCTATTCTGCGGTGGAGAATAGTGTCCATAGCAACGGTTTGTCATTCATAGCAGTGGGCTGCTCTTCAGAAATAACAGACCGCTGAAGGCGGTAATTGACCATTCAGAAGAAGTACACAACAAATCTATCGAATATAAATATATCTGATACATCAAAGACGGGCTGGAAACAATCAACGCCTACCATCAACACTAGAGTAGCTACACAAAACTAGTTATAGTGCTGCACGACCTGGGGTACAAAGATTTGCTAGAATTTTAAAGACCAAGTGTCACGCCACTACTTAAGATTTCAATACAGCTTCATGTTATGAGTTAACTTAAAGATTTCCCCCGCAAAATACTGGCTTACATATTGGTCCAAATGTCCAATTTCTACAGTCAACAAATATACATTGTTTTACATCGTGTGGATTTTTTTAAGCATTCAAGAAGATAGATCTGGAATATAGACCAGGGGCATCATTACAGAAACTTCCTAACTCTGAAATCCTATCCTATCTTGAGATAGGAAGGCGGCATGTAGGGGTTTTGATATTACACAAGAAGGTTTCCTAACTTAACTTCGAAAGAAATCCTATCTTATCATAAGGGAGCAGGAATTTAGCCATTACAGAACTATCCTAAGTTAGGAATTTCTTAAGTTAGGATCCCTAAGTTAGGTGGCCATACACCCTGTCCTAAATTCAAAATAACTGTCAATAACAGAAGAAAATGGTAGCAGCACTGCTAGTAGGTCTGTATGACAATGAAGACGAGGAACATCACAACAGAAATGTGATGGCTAAAAGGCTACCGAGACCGCATAATGATTTGTTACATTTGTATTTTAATTTCATTTTATCGCCTGCAAAGACATTTAATTTTGAATTTGGTGGAAGAATTATTTTACTACTTTATTACTACCTCTTCTTGTTCTCTGTACCGATTCCCGCCATGACCGTAGTAGCCTACTAGTGCTTCTAGCTTGCCGTTATTAACAAAGATCCTCAACAGTCTCTGTTAACATTCTATCAATCTCATGCACAATCTGAGTGCAGAAACAGATATAACCTGACGATTACCGATGGAAAAATCGAATTTACAGAACAGTTAGGATTACCTAAATTAAGATAAGATAAGAGGCCAAAGATAAGATAGGAAACGGCCAACAGGTTAGGGACTGCTTCTGTAATAGGAAATTAGGATTTTTCCTATCTTTGAGTCCCTAACTTAAGTTAGGATGAGAAGTTAGGATTTTTTCCTGTAATGAGGCCCCAGGCAGCACAAAGTACTTCTTTATTTCACTATGGAGCTGCCATCTTGGCTTTATGGTACTTTGACACTAAATTGTGTTCTTCCTCTTTATCTACAGAGGTGGAAGTTATCCAAGATCAGTTCCTCCGGTCATAAATATGTGTCTCGATTCAAGAACGTCACTTGACATCAAACTATTTCAATCGTGACAATAGCAAAAAACAACAACAACACAGAAACATCATTGTTTCGGTTATTTCCATAAAAAATGTCCTACCTTGACCTCAGCTGCCATTTTCTCATTAGCGAATCCATCAACAGTGAGCTGCAAAAAAACAATGAAAGTAGAAGGTAACCAAGTAAATAAACCTATTAGTGACGGAATACACTATAGATGATAAAAAAAACTAACAATTTCAATACTGAGACAAAGAAATAGCCCACAATTTAAACCCAACAAAAACATGCATAAAACATAAACAACTCCTAGTATGCAAAGTTATCCCGATACTGTTCATCCATCCACGGCCGGGCACACCTTGATGGAGGCGTGAGATGAGGAAGCCGCCCTGGTAGCGGTTGGTGTAACTCCTCCCAGTTGTCCTTCCACAAACTTCCAGGCGGCCTTCCGGCCCTGCCTTGCTGCCCTCGGCCACGCCCCCCGATGACAGACACCGTGTCCTGGGGCCGCACGTCGTCCTACACAACCCCAACACAATGCATCAGACAACTTGTTCTCGAAGGAATCATGAATCAAAACTGCGCAACAGCACCCCCTAACTGCACCGGTCGTCATCGGGTGTGACGTGAATATCTGATGCTAGGCGACAGCGCAGGATTAATTCACCCAACCGGAAACCCGGTTTCAGTGTTCTTCAGTGTTGAACCTTATGTTGGCCGCAATGATCGTCTTGCCTAGGTGTGCAACCGCGTTGGGTTCAGGCTTTCGTGTTTACATGGCAGCTTGGACACTAAATGCACCTTATTTGAACTGCTATTTAACCGCTAAATCAACCTCACACATGGTGGTAAAATAGAGGCCCTTCAAGTCACGACTCTGCAAACAGCCCTTGCACAAGCAGAGTTTCTGCCGTTCCTGTGGGTGTCTTCAGCGTGGGTGCTTGAGCAAACACCAGCCAGCACAGCCTCGGTAATGAAACCTTTTATTCACTCCAGTCTGGAGAGCAAGCCCCACGCAGTAGGGGTGTGAAAACGTCGATGGTGGGGGATACGTACCGACAGGGCGAAGATGAGCACCTTCTGGATGAGGTCTGGGGCGGAGATGGCTCCCAGGACCCTCTCGATGCGGTTCTTCTCCTCTTGCATGTCTGCTTGCTGTGGAGCTAGGATAAGAGTGGGTTGTTTATTGTATCGGGTGTTTCAGACTATTTATCTTGCATGTAATCTTGTTTCTACTTTGTGTTTTGTTAATTTGCCTCCTCAATGAAAGCCCTTTGAATTGGAGAGAAAGGAATGGAGGGAGAATCAAGAGAGATAGATAGAGAGAGAGGCAATGAGAACAGTTAGAAAGAGCCAGACCAGAGAGTCTTGGATATGGAGAGAGAGGGTGAGAAGAGAATTTGGGGAAGTGGGCAGGCAGCCAATCAGAGAGTCCGTACCTTCAGCATGGTGTCCAGTGTTGCACTGTCCCCATGCTTCAACACCGGTTAGATACACCTGGGTGGAAGGAACACAACTTTTACACATCCTCTAGACTTGAGTCTTGGTGACGGTGGGTGCCACCAAACCGATCAATGTGTGTATTAAGCAGTAGGGGGTGTGACGAGATCTCGTGCCACGAGATATCGTGAGATTAAATTTGGATTCGATATTACTCCGTTGCGTTTAAAAATCTGTCTCGCGAGATTTGTGAGCTATCCAAATTTCTATTTGTGGCCTGTGGTGTGGCACAGTTAATTGAGCCTTTGCTACGTCTGGGAGGGCTGCGAAGAACCTAACGGTAATAGGAAGTATAAAAGGAAAAATGTGGCCTTACTCTCTGCCGCTGCTAGTGCTACCCGGTCACTGGAGCGCATCGTTTACAACTGCACAGCGCAGGATAACTGAAGCTGTTTCGAAATCGTTCCCTATCACGCGTTATAGTGCACTCATTATAGGTGCTGCTCGCCATTTTGTAGTGGTGTTTGAATTTCTCGTGGTAATTCATGCACAAATAGTGCATTAAAAATACCAATAGTACGTGTACACCATCTTACTACAATATACCACAACAATTGCGGTGCATGTCCAGAAGACAAGAATGTCTGTAACTGCCATATCATGCCATACGACTGCCAATGCGGTCATTGTTTTCGAAGAGAAGAGTGGCTGCACCTACTTCTATCTACGAGTCTCCGGCTGCTTCCGAGGCTCGTTAGAATGTCAACAAATTCTACAATTTGGAGTCGTCATCGGTCTTTCGTTTAGAAATGTAGAACAACATATTTAAATAGAACATTAAATAATTTAACAAAAATAACTTGAACAGAGGAAAAATGTGTTAACTTCATCAACAGACCTCCGCAGCTTTTCCTCATTGAGGTGCCCGGTTTGTTTTACATAGATGGTGGCGCATCCTGTCTGCTTCACACAAAATACGCCGGCGCATCTTACTGACGCAACATGACGTTTAGAAATGTTAAAGCGTGGTGTCCGAATTCTCGGTTGGTTCGTTCCCGTTATATAGTCAACTGATATCGTGATGAACTACTATATAGGCAATAGTGAGTGAGTGCATAGGAATGATCGGATTTGGTGAGACACAGCTATAGTCAATGCGCAAAGATGTCCCAACTGGCTGCCAGCGGCAAATGTGGACATGCGACTGCTTCATATTCTTAAACAACAGACACTATGGCTGTGTAGGGTGCACCAAAGGTGTGTCCAGGCGCAAGTTGCTGACTCTCTGTATCGACAGAACTTTGCATCTTTGTGATTTGTATTGCATAAATATTGTTTTGTACTTGGAAAAAAAGAGACATTTTTTGTAAAGTTATTTGACTACTTTTACAAGTTTTTAGTTTTCAATGTCAATGGACATGTAAAGAGTTATAATACAAAACATTTTCAAAAGACGCATTGCAACTCGGTTAATATACAAGTTGTTGGTCCAATCATATATTTTGTTCATTGTAGTTTTCTAAAGTCTACATCTCTTCGCGTTCTACGTAAACCCAATATGTCGTGTCTCGTCTCGTCTTCATGTAGCTGTAGTGTATCGTCACACCCCTAATTAAGCAGTGGATGCGTGGCGCGCTTCATGTGCCGATGGTGGGAGTTGTGTTCCAACCAAGCAGATCAGTGTGGTTTCAGCAGTGCTGCTGTTGGCGGTGGTTCACACCGGCCTGCGGAGGTCGGCAGACAGGGACCTGCCTCCCCTCGGACGTGCCTCTTGAAAAAGATAAAGCAAACACGAATACAGGAAGCGGAAGGCGAGCCTCCTCCCAGCGGTGCCTGGTGGCCCGCCTTGCCAGCTTCGCTAGACCAGGCCCCGCCAGCAGGGCCTCCAGGATGGCCTGCACACACCAAACACACGCGGTGGTTACCACGACGACAAACCGTACGGAGGCTCCCATTGTGTTGACAGCTCCAAGTGGGGTTCAATCAGAAATGGAAGATAGGGATAGATAAAATTAGTATGGTATGAAATATTCAGCATTCTATACATATAGCTACCGGTCCAGACAAAGCATGGATATATGTGTCAAATGTTTCTCATTTTATAAACTGTATATAGTTATACAGAAAAGGCTATATCAATTATATACTTAAATAAATGACTGTGCTGTACGTTTCTGCTAATTCTGTGGTGGTGCTCTCTTGTTTAACCCCTTGCACGTAGTTATGTCGCATAGCTATATGATTAGTCTTCATCTATCACTCGTCTCGTACTCAATATATTTGATATTGCGTGTTGTCATCCCATTCTTCATCTGTCTACGTCTTCCATGCAAAAACACTCCTTTTTATTGCCACAGCACCTTCCCAAGATAAGGTGTAGTGCGCAAACTCTGCAGTGCACACCTATTGACCCTCCGGTATCACCAGGTATGCCACACGCCTGCCCTCTCCTTACCCCCTGGCTTCGCCTGCTCCACCCCGCCTGCCCTTTCCTACCCCCAGGCTTGCTGTTCCAGCCACCCTCTGGCCCCTCACCTTCCCGGGCTGCTGATCCCAGCCCAGAAATCTGGACAATGACAGCACACCTGCCACGGGCGCTAAGGCCCCGAGTACCCTACAGGGCCGATGTGCGAACAGGTCCCTGATGAACTTCCTTGGATCTCTTGTGGAACTAGTCCTGTGTTGGCAGAGCAGAGGTGGAACAGCACGCCCAGGTTGTCAGCTCTGGTCCGCCCATCCACACCGTTGTAGTTGGCTCGTTGATGTAACAGGCCTCCATGAGCCGCACACCTCCACCGTGCTTGAATCATCCCCGCACGCGGAACTGGGGGCGGGGGGGGGGACGAGAAATAACACTGAATATGAGTTAGAGAAGCAAAGAATGAGAAACAGGTGAAAAGTGTGTGATAAAATAGAGGGAGGGAGGCGAGTGACAAAAGGAGCGGAAAGAGAGTAAAAGATGTGAACACGGATAGTAGACTAGAAGAGCGCGGGGGGACAGCGCGCCTAACTAGATACATGATGAGAGTTCACTATACGGTAGGAGACCGGGCCACAAAAAGACATAGATGTGAGGCTCTATTCAGAATTATTGAATGCCGCTCATGGTCGATCGTTCAGGCACACTCACAACCAGCAGCTCACCCCGTTCTCTGCCTCATCACTCCTTAACACACACACATCACAAGCACAGCCCTCCGTCTGACTCGTGTCAGCTCCAGGGTATGACGCACTCCAAGCGATTTTGACACTCGCCCAACAACTCCGCGTCCCACCGTCTCCGATGCTGCCCTATGGGAGCCCAGACCACACCTCCCTGTTCCATTCGTTCCACCATCGACCACCATACCTCCGCCATTGTGTTCTTTTGTCAATGCTCCTAGGTGCCGCGGGCACCAGTTAATCGCCGCAGTCTTCGCCCTCAAGGGTCCCAGTTCTCGCTTCAACATCCTTGCCACACGCGAAGTCTGAAGTGCAAGTCGTTGCGCATCGATAAGATCTACGGTTCTTACTGACTTCTTCGTCGTCCGTAGCTTTTTACGCTCTCACATAGTGATATCCAATTGCATGCACTTATTTCAAGACTTATTTCCAACGGACTGGAGTAGAAGCAGAAAAAGTTCGAACGCAAGAATAAAGGCCGAAGAAGAGAAACAGAACGACAGCAGCTACCAGTTTACAAACACTCGCATGATTCAGCAAACATTCTCCACACGCCACTCATTCTCGCTGAACTCTCGCCCTTTCGTGCAACTTTGTACACTTGGGGGCCTGGCTCCGGTTAACTCTAGGTAAATTGAGTCCAGAAATGTTGGTAGCTATATGTTACCATTCACGATACGTACCGGTATTTAACTCCGGAGGATGCCACTTACAGTGGCTTTGTGAAAAGGCTTATAAAAACATAGCCCTCTACCCTAACACTCACAATACTGTACCATCAACACGCACACTGTTACCCTTAGCCACACACTACACACTGTGAAAGGAAGCGTGTCCATCCTCTTATATGATCCTTCTATAAACGGTTTCTTACCTCGTGCGGTTTTGCGAGAGGTCTTCTTCACTCGTCTACAGAGTTCATTAAGGTGCGTATACGAGTATAAACAGTCAAGAACTCGACAGCAACGCCACTACTCTGCAACCTACACGACACGGGCGCCCTGCACTAGTCCAGGGCTCTCCTGAGCTCGGTTCCCGCCGTTTACAAGTAGAATAGATGCAGGGCTAAACAGAGGGACCTGCTTCTAGCTGTTCTTCAATGAGTAACCCACTCTAGCCTTTAATGCCGTCAAACAGGCAAGAGGTGAACACGCATGCCGCCTTGTCGGCTAATCATCCACGGGTCATTCATCATGTTGGCGTACGCCACACATACACCAAGCACTAACCCCACCACACACACACACACTAGTTCTACCCCCCTCTTCACGCCACCCCCCAACACACCAGCCCTTCCTCCCTTCATTCCAAGCCTCCTCCTGCTAAGTGATTTCCACCAGCAGAATGTGTGTTCCAACTCCCGGCTGCGCCCTGGCAGGTGGAAAATGTCCAACATGCCACGGTGTGCTGTATAGGGGAAGACTGTTGTGGGCCGCTCGCATTTGTTCGCGAGTGAATATCTTAGGGTTTTATCAATGGTGTTTTAGTGTGTTTATGTATGCGTCGTTGTGCATTCAGGGTGTGGGCTATTACTACACCAGGGAGATATGAGTCCGTTCTGCACAGTCCAGACGGTCGACCAGTGGGCAGGCTGAGGTCCCGGACCCCCGAGCAGCAGACCCCAGCATTGAGGTGTTACTGGAGCCGGTAACACCTACGGTTATCCACCGGAGAAGCCTAGATCTAACACACTAGCCACACATCCACACACACGACTACTTACACACACACAACACACACACAACTATCGAACAACACCACCAGCACACCACACATCAGCACACACACCAACACTCAAAGTCAGCACACCACCACAACACACACACACACACACAAACTAGGTAT
>OLKM01001853.1:0-35000 GCA_900291075.1 Melanogrammus aeglefinus
TTCAGGGTATACCAGAAAATATTAAAATATATAAAAACGATGTAAAAAATAAGGTTATGGTCCCGAGAATTCGGGTTAAAATTCAGGCCTCTGCTGGCCCACAACAGATGTCTCATCCTCGTTGCACGCTTTAATTAACTATATATTTAAATGATTTTGACAGGGAGCCATAGAGATTAGAAGACGGATGCACTATATATGCCTCTCCTATATAATAAATATAATACAGTTAGCCTATATGATATTTTGAGAGACGCTCCATCAGAATGCATTGTTTACATTTCGTTCTGTGGAGCACAGGTTTATTTTTAGTTATTTATTTATTTCCAGTTTTGAGCGAGGTCGGCTTCAAAATGCAAAAATGGAAATATTGACATATAACTAGAGGGTGCACTGTACTATCTATCTGAGGACCTTCTGGAGCTTCTCTCTCTCCCTCCCTCTCTCTCTTTCTCTCTCTCCTTTAGCTCTGTGGACCACCATAATTGTCTGAGAAACGCGCGTTCTATGGAGCACGTTCGTTTCAGTTTTTGAAGAGGTCTGCTTAAAGAAATCTGAAATATTGACATATATATAACTAGAGGGTGCACTGTACTGTCTGCACACACTCCCTCATCTGAAAAACAATCCCATTCAAAATGCTTTGGTTTACATTTCGTTTTGTGCAGCACGGAATCATTGGAGAAATGCTCCCATTCAGAATGCATTGGTTTACATTTCGTTCTTTGTAGCACCAAAACAGTCGGACAATCGTGCTCTGGGACACGATTCAATAGATTAACGTTTGTGCGCATGAGCACGAAATCGCGTGATACCGGGTTGTCTAAAACAACCCTTCCTAATTCCTATCCCCAACAGGTCTTCTGACTGTCCACATCAGGTCTTCTGACTGTCCACAACAACAGGTCTCCTGACTGTCCACATCAGGCCTTCTGACAGACATACTCAGGAATACTGACTGTCCACAACAACAGGTCTCTGGACTGTCACATCCGGCCTTTCTGACCAGACATACTCCAGAAATACGCAGTTGGCTCTCTATCGATGGTGCAGTAAATGCCCGCTTTCAACACCTTCCAGAGTTGATACCTTCCAGCTTTGTTGGCTCCGTCACGTTCACATATATGTACAGTATATACAGTATGATAGTATGTGAGCCATCCTATATCCTATCTTTATATATACTGTCTGTCAAATGTGTGTGTGTGTGTGTGTGTGTGTGTGTGTGTGTGTGTGTGTGTGTGTGTGTGTGTGTGTGTGTGTGTGTGTGTGTGTGTGTGTTTGCACTCTAACTCCCTCTACTGGCAAGAGTCAAAAGTTTAATATGACCGAGAATTTTCAAAAGTATTAACAGGCCAATGAAAACGTTAAGTTTGATGTTGACATATTATGATGTTTTTCTAACAAGTAAACAATAGTAGGCTATATGAATTCCAGAAAACATGTTTCTAAAGTTGTTTGCTGGAAATAGCTTTTAGAAAAAAAAATCTCGCAAACCGCTTGTCACGGTCGTTTACGTTTTGCTCCACAGGCATTGGGTCTTAGACAGGTGCGGGGCGTGGCGAGCGGAGCTGGGCACCGCAACGGGGCACACCTGGTCCTCATCAACTCATCACACACTGATTCTTAAGCCTGGCAGGGACTGCTCGTCGGCGCCAGATTATTCCGTCTCATTCGGTACTTCGGCTGACGAGTGAACATCAACCTCCGTTACTCTGTCCTGACCTTAGTTGCTCTAACCTCGTGCACCTTTTCGCCGGTAGCAAACTCCTCGCCAGCGGACACAACCACCGGAATCAGCACTCCCCGGTGCCTCCGCCAGCATCACCTACCCGCTCCTGTCTTCACCTCGCCTGCTGGATGTACTTTCTGTTCCTTGCGACAATAAACTTTGGATTGTCCGCACTGCCTCTGTCTCTGCATCCGGGGTCCAAACTAACATTCCCGCTGACCGTAACACCGCTATTACCGTTACCACTCTGTTACAGTCCCTTCAGAATGTGCTGTTTCTGGTGTCTCTAGCTGTAAATGCAAATGAGCTGCTGTCCATTGCATACAATTGAGCTGTCAGAGTGAACCGTAACATGGAGGAGAATTCATTGTTCCCATTTGCGGACTCCAAGAGGCAAATCCTTTTTTTGTAGGATGGTAGGGGCTTTTCCGCCTGTGATTGGTTAGAAGGGCTCTCCTCCGATTGGCGAGGTTAAGGGTTAGGGTCAGGGTTCCCCAAAACAGCTAGGACTAATATGATCCAATATATAATATAATAATAATAATAATATATAATATAATATATAGGTATAATATCTCAAATCACGGCCAAAAGCTATGTTCACCTTCGGATGATATTATGAATCATAAAGACTGCGTCTGACGTCTCTGGTATGCCATTGTTACACCGCTACTAAAAAAAACAAACCTTGACCCCTTGGCTTATGAAAGTTACAGGCCCATCTCTAGCTTGCCTTTCTTAAGGCAAAATTCCAGAAAAGGTTGTTTGTAACCAACTTTGCACCTATTTGTCTCAAAACTCCATATTTGATGCCTATCAATCTGGGTCCCGGGTAAATCACAGCAAATAAACTGCTCTGGTCAGAGTTGTAAATGACCTTAGAATTGCGATTGACAAAATGTTGATTCTTGTTCTCCTTGATATAAGTGCTGCATATGATACAGTTGATCATGCTATACTCCTTTAACGTCTTCAGCATTTAGTTGGCCTCCAAGTTACAGCTCTTGCTTGGATCTCATCCTATTTAAACAGGACATCTTTTTCTGTTTCTATTAATAGCCTCTCTTCTGATGTCATGCCATTTTTATATGGGGTACCTCAGGGGTCTATTCTTGGTCCTTTGCTTTTTAACTTGTACATTTTACCACTTGGGTCTATCATTCGGCAACACAACATCTCTTATGACTCATAATGCTGACGATACCCAACTTTACATATCTATCTCCTCCGATGATCCCAGTCTGGTGAATGACCTCACTTGCTGTATCTCCGACAATAAAAATTGGATGGCCCAACATTTTTTTATGTTAAATCATCCACATCAAGCCTTCTGACTGTCCACAACAACAGGTCTCCTGACTGTCCACATCAGGCCTTCTGACAGACATACTCAGAAATATAGCAGTTGGCCTCTATCGATGGTGCAGGTAATGCCCCTTTTACACCTCCAGAGGTGATGCCTCCAGCTTTGTTGGGCTCTGCACGTCACAATATATGTACAGTATATACAGTATGATAGTATGTGAGCCATCCTATATCCTATCTTTATATATACTGTCTGTCAAATGTGTGTGTGTGTGTGTGTGTGTGTGTGTGTGTAATGAGAGCGGGGAGACCAGTTTCCTTTGTCCCTTTGTTGGGAGTTCTTTTATTCACTAAAGCAAACTTAAGACAGGTTCCAAAACTATAGTTTAACGGTCGAGATCCATGCGCTTCCTGGTTCTGTGGAGGTTGAGGTTGAGCTCGGTCTCTGGATCTCTCTCTCTCTCAGGTAACGTCTCTCTCCGAGAATCCTTCCCCTACTAGAACACAAAGCAGGCACATAAATACAAACGTTCCCTAATTGGCCTGAGTGCTGCCACCTGCTGCACTCAGGTCCAATCCCCCAAGCCAATCCGGTGCGCTCCCAACCTGCCCATACTCCCCCTGCAGGTCAGACGTTGCATGTCCCCCCACACATATATCTAAGACTACAAAGACTGCCCTTTACCACCTTAGAAATATTTCCAAAGTTTGTGGCCTCCTGTCTTTTTACAGGATTCTGAAAATTAGTATACTTATTTATCTCCAATCATTTGGATTATTGTAACACACTCTATGCTGGTCTAACAAAACAGAACAAACAATATCTAAATTTAATCATGTCACATGTTTTCTAAAATCACTTCACTGTCTACCAGTAAAACAAAGAATTGAGTTCAAAATACTCCTTCTTGTCTTTAAATCATTAAACGGCCTCGCCCCACCCTATATTTCCGATATGATCTCCTTTTATAATCCAACCTGTTACTTAAGGTCCTCCAGTAAATGTCTCCTCATGACCCCCAGAATTAACACTAATGCAGCACATGGTGCCTTTAGTTACTGTCCTCCAGTCCTCTGGAATAGCCTACCTTTGGAATTAAGGTCATCGCAATCAATGTTCTCTTTTAAAAAGGACCTTAAAACGAGTTTATTTTCTTTAGCTTTTAATTCATGACTACAGGTCTTTGCTTTTAAACACTCCATTTTATTATTATTTTTCAGTTTGTTTTGCCTTTTCTTTTTCTAAGCGTGTTTGTTTATTTTACTTAATTTAATAACATCTCTCCACTCAAAGCATATTGTGTCTATGTATGCCATAAGAAATGTGCTATATAAATAAACCTGACTTGACTTGGTACCTCCACAACAAGTAAAGACTCATGGTGGGGGTTTTCTCGGACGACATGGAGGCGAAAGGGATTGCATTTCCGAGCTGAGCTGCCGGACATCCACCGGAGGTCCCCCGCCGAATCTGCTGGACTACCGGAGTTGAGCTGCCGGTGTGGGTACCAGATTGACTCGGCTGCCAGATCGACTCGGGGTCCTGCACTTACAGATGACGTATGACACTTGACGCATCGACACAAGCCAACGGACAAAACCCTTAAGGGTTGTATATAAAAGGGGCTCAATCATGGACATAAAACGAAGCCTCAATCCATTTTGGTTTTGATTTCATTGAACGCAGCACGTTGTTTCGCACAAACAAAGCCATTGGAAACAGGTCAAAAAGCACTGATGAATGCATATGTAACCCAGTTCCTGTTAGGGACTCTTATTCTGAAGGAGGAGAACGGAAGTGTCTGCGTGTGGGTCGCTGTTTTGACTCTGTGTTGGGAGCGCTGGAAATAAAGTGGATCGCCCCGTTCAGTGAATGGAGTTAACCGATTCTTCTTTTATATATTACCCAAGTATAGGCAACAATAATTTGTACATTCGATTATTATTCATAGATTAGAAAACAAAAGGAGAGATCGTTAATCACTTGGAATAAATGGGAATAATGAATGAAACGCGCATGCGCATTTAAAGTGATGGTTTCGGGCGTAAAATTAACCCTAGAGGTCATTTTTCACCATGACATCCAGCCAAAACTACCTCCGTCTCGAGAAGCATTTTTTAGCGCGGCTGCGTCAACACTGGTCAAGAATCGGGCTAAAGACCGGGCTATCACCGAGTGGCTTAGTACTATAGCGCGAAACGGAACAGTGTGTTGATCTCTGTAAAATGAGTAAATGACCCCACTAATAATGTCTGGATTGTTACCAAACTTCTGCAGTAGTACACATAGGGTCTGTACTCACAAAACGAGGCATTGGAAAGTTAGTAAGTACACCAGGAGTATATTTAAAAGAACACTTGCCTGATAGCTTCTACTCTGCTAGTAGCGGCGCTGCTGCATCTGGAACACACCATGACTCACTCTGTCAGGAAAGCTGTAGTGACACTTTAAGAAGTTAATCTCACAATGTAAGTGAACAAAGCTATTGGAATTCACAAGTCCATAGAAATGTATCCACAGTACATGCATAATCTCACATAACATTATAAAGATTCGGCGTGGACATTTTCTACAATGACCTCTACTGAGTGGAACGTTGGTTGAGACTGATAATAGCGTGTGCTCACCACGTCCCGCGCGCACGCAGAAGACGCGTACGGTACTGTAAGCAGAAGATTGACAGGCAATCAGGCAAAAGTGCTCCTGAATATACTTCTGGTGAACTTCAAACTTTTCGATGCACGTTGTTTTGAGTTACAGAGCCAATGACTGTGTACCTAATGTATTGCATCTGCACAGACCCTTTCTCTGAAGGGACACTTAACAGTAGAGGCAGAAATGGGCATGTGCCACCAGTCTATGCCTACCTACATTGAGTCTAATGGTGTATCCAGATTAATGTGGACACCCAGCTCCGAGTGCACATGCTCATATGAGTTCTATCTTCATATACTACCTCAGTATAGCACGTATAACGACATTGATTAGTACTTGCGTAGTCTGTAATGTAAAGGCTAGTCATTGGCTCGAAGAGTTAGACAACATCAGCCTCATCTAGCAATCAGATCTAAAGACAGATTCAGCGACAACTTTACCTACTGTATTGCACGCACAGCAAACATGCCAGCGTGACGCGTCAGAATCAAGTAGCACATGCAATCAAGTGTGGTCAAGAACAGTTAAAACTGGCATTAAAGAGTATTCTTAAGTACCAGTCGTACGAATACAGTGAATTAATCTCTTTAATGCGCAATCTATCCTACTTGTCGAGTGGCTCAAGAACTGTGTACAAAACTCCAGAGAGAACACCATAGGGTCTGTACTCACAAAACGAGGCATTGGAAAGTTAGTAAGTACACCAGGA
Source organism: Melanogrammus aeglefinus (assembly GCA_900291075.1). NCBI lineage: Eukaryota > Metazoa > Chordata > Actinopteri > Gadiformes > Gadidae > Melanogrammus > Melanogrammus aeglefinus. The sequence continues at coordinate 6,403 of OLKM01001853.1, forward strand.
GTATATTTAAAAGAACACTTGCCTGATAGCTTCTACTCTGCTAGTAGCGGCGCTGCTGCATCTGGAACACACCATGACTCACTCATCTGGAAACTGTAGGTGGGGTACTTTTAGAAATGCATATCTCACTCAAAAAAGCATGTACATTTTTATTTCAAAGTTTGTATGTGTGTGGCAGCACCAGAGACATGTAGTAGATGGGATGGAGGGCTTAGGGGGGATGGAAGTACAAACAGGCCCTTCTGATTAAGAGAGGCACACTGTGGTGAAGGGCAAGATGTATACTGTGACAACAAACATAATGATCATAGACATGATGACGCAATAAAAGGTCACGCAAGACAGACAATACAGCCATCCAATAGCTATCATCAACATGAGAAACCTGCTGGTGAAGGGATATACATTTCTGATGACATCAAGGTTTTAATTAATTAATTAATAATTATAATTATAATTATCAATTGTATCAAATTGTAAAAAAAACAATGAACAATAAATATTTCGGCCAGTAGGCTACATGCCACATCGAGAGGCATATACTGGCAAATACAATTCTAGCTTTAGTTTGATGCTTCATGATCTCTGCCTCTGGTTGTTGTGCACACCGCAGACTCAGAGTTCAACCTGTTTAGTCTGAAGCAAGGCTTTCACGGCCAATGGTTACAGTCATCTGGTTTGAATGAAGTGAGTGCCTTTTATGGGACAGACAAGTGCTGTAAGAACGTCTTGATGACATTATGATGTTAACCAGGTTCAATGATGAGGTTCAACAATTTTAGGATATTTTCCTTCCTAAAAATATATCGCCACACACGTACGTACAACACACACACACACACACACACACACACACAAACACACACACACACACACACACACACACACACACACACACACACACACACACACCACACCACTACAAGGATGCACACACGAACACAGTTGTGACACACACCAATCACCTCCCCCCTTACGCCTCCTCTCATCCTCCTCCTTCCCTCTCCCTCCTCCTTCTCACCCTCCTCCTCCTCCTCCCTCTCCTCTCTCCTCCTCCTCCCTCTCCTCCTCTCCCTCCTCCTCCTCCTCCTCCCTCCTCCTCCTCCTCCTCCCTCCTCCTCCCTCCTCCTCCTCCTCCTCCTCCCTCCTCCTCCTCCTCCTCCTCTCCTCTCTCCTCCCCGAGTGATGCTTCGTCTCTGGGCCCAAACACTGTTCGGGGCCACAGACGAAGTATCGGACATCCACCGGACTCCAGCACATCATTGGAACACACACCGTCTCCTTTATCCTCCTCCGCGCTTTAAGGGATTTTCCCCATTTAATTAATAATTAGCAATCGATAGATTTTAATTCCTGAAACATATCCGGGTGAATTTGTTGAACACATGTTAAACTCTGTGGTGTCTGTGTGGAGCCAGTGACGTGAAGCCGAGGAGGAGCGGGGACGCGCAGCGGGGGCGCGCAGGTACTACAGGCACAATGCGCAGCAGCTTTCCAGACGTGCTCGGGCTGCACGATGCTCCTCTTCTAGGTGACTAGAGGTGATCTCCTCACTGCTTCATATCTGGAGACATTTAGCAGAACGGCACTACAACCCACCGAGATGAGCCTGATTCGTACTGCAGGACACTGCTGCTGAACGGCTGGAGGGCGCCGGAGGGGATGGCCTCCTTAGCAGACTGAAACGGGTCTGGATCCACTGACAGAACCTATGCGCCTTTTCTCCTGCGCTATAACGTCGGCTCCACTCCAGGTGACACCGGTGCACCCGTTTTATTTTGCACTCCGATTCATCTCGCGTAGGACATTTGGCTTTCCTGTCGATGACGGCGCGCATGCGATGGTTTTGCAGTAATTGGACAACCCGGGACTAAGTTGTATCGTTCATATCTTTATATTATATATAGTCGTCTCCAGGATCAGAGTGATGTGGACGACTCAGGACCGCGGACGGTGGGGGGTCGGCTGTCTGTCCCTCCTTGTGGCCATGGTCTGCGGTGCGCAGAGGTAACCCAAAAAACACTCCAACCCCGCATTACTGCATGATGTCCTTCAGAGAGCGCATTTTGGTGCCTTTCAACTGTTATTTCATAGTTCTCATCCATTCTGCCCCCCCCCCCCCCCCCCCCACCTCAGCGCCAACGAGCCCAGCAACATGTCCTATGTGAAAGCTACTGTGGACAAACTACTGAAGGGTTATGACATTCGTCTAAGGCCTGACTTTGGAGGTAACGCGTTTCGGCAAAATGGACAACATGGAAAATGATCATGATCATCATGATGATCATCATGATGATCATCTTAGTGCAGCAACTGAATCCACTCTCGTCCTTTTCCCAAGGTGCTCCGGTGGACGTCGGTATGAGTATAGACATCGCCAGCATTGACATGGTGTCAGAAGTCAACATGGTGAGTGACCGCAATGATCTGAGTGGAACATGTGTGACCAGCATGCTTGGAGGACATTAGAAACACGTCTTATCGCCGCTCACAGCACTCCCAGACCTGCCCGGACCGGAGACATATGCTTGGTGCATTGTGTTCTCTGAAACACATATTCACCCACCTTCTAACACCACGGACCAAAATGCAATGTGTCAAAGCAGTAGTTATGCATCCAGTAGGCTTACACAAGCCTGAGAGAGAGACGCAGAACGAGGGAGAGACAGGGAAAGAGATCTTTCGTCAAAAATGACTTCTCAGCTATTCTGTCCACACACACACACACACACACACACACACACACACACACACACACACACACACACACACACACACACACACACACACACACACACACACACACACACACACACACACACACACACACACAATTGCATGGCAAGCTATGTCAAAGGGTGATAGGACCCATGTTGAGACTGAAATAGCTAGCTACTTCACTATCACCCTAGTTTCTTTGACCACTGATAGAGCATTCAAACTCAGTCTCACAAACACACACACACGCACATGGACGAGCACACACACACACACACACACACACACACACACACACACACACACACACAACACAACACACACAACACACACACACCACACACACACACACCACACACACACACACACAGCCATCCTCAGTGAACATGTGCCATATCAGTTAGTTTGCTAATGGCCATCTGTTCACATGTTAAAGAAAAGTGCGTGCAGCGCAGGAATGCACGTGGATAATACAGTAGGGTTAGAATGTAAAGGAGAGGGACACCTTGATATATTCCAGGTCAGTGTATGATGACCATGTGTCTAACCTCATCCATACTAAACACATGCACACATTTTGTATTCATATTTATGGTGAGAATCAATCGTATATGAGCATAGAAGATCAAAGAAAAGTCATTGTAATATGTGATATTTGAAGTAAACCTAAGGTGCTTAATTATCTGAACATGCTAACTGGCCTGGCAAAGCTGTACAGGTTATCTTTGGCAAACACAGACCCATCTGAGGCATTTCTCATTCTATGACAAAGCAAGTGTGCTACCTCGGTGTATGAGGTAGTGTGTACAGTTCTTATTGGTATATGTATTGGACTGTCACTGGGCAGACTTGTATGAGCAGGAAGCATTATGTATGTGCACAAAGTGGGTTCATTATGCCTTATTGAATTTCATATGTGTGCTTTATGACCAAGTATGTTCATTACAGGAGGCAGCCGCTGAGGTGTGTGGTTGTGTTCTGCTGGACTTGGATAAGGGGGTTTATTTGTGCATTTTATGTTCCACTTGAATGTTGTTGGATAGGTAGTTGAAGATAATATGTCTCCTACTTGTTACGGAAATGTTATGACTAGATACAATCGCTCACGTTGTTTATATGTATGATTTGTCGCTATGTTTTGCTGCAGTTATCAGTAAAAAACATTCATTATTTTAGGCCAATAGTGAAAGGTTTACACATGTCTGGTCATTTTGCACACCTTTTGCCAGCATCCTTTTTTCGTTGTGGTTTCAATGGAAGTAAATGACCTTCTAGCTGCTCAGATGAAGACGGAGACGGTATCCAGTTCCTTCATTGCATATTGATACAGAGTTGTGGGGTGGTCATGCATGTGTGCTTGTCAGGGTATTGTGGTCTTGTCAGTTGGGGAGAAGTTTGCAGGGAGATCATTGTAAGACCTGTACAGTTTTAGACACTAGACAAGATCTGTCAGGAGGAAAGTTGGGAGAAGGTGAGACGATTGATGAGACATGAAGGAGGGCAGCAGCCAAGGCCGTGGTTCCCTGGCTCCCTCTGCGTTATTAGGACCTGTGGTAACCGTTCTCAGTGGATATAGACGTTGTATATGCACTACAGCATTGGTCAGCACTGGCAGCTGTTTTCTGACAGCCAACAGTGTACTAACAGTAATTATACCAAACTGCAAAGATGTCTTAAAGATCACCACAAGTTTGACTGAAATGTTCTGTTTGTGTGTCTATTGTTATGCACCAGCAATGCACATGAGATTTGACAAGTAGTGCAGATAGTTTGAATAAAAACGTCCTCAAATACAGAGCAATGTTGCCCAATCCGCCCACGATTGCAAAATGTAACATGTCTGTTTTACATATAAATGTATATCTAAATCTATATGTATGAATATATATATACAGTGTATAGGTTGGCCGTTATCGGCGTTAACGGCTGCGTTAACGCCAGACTTTTATCGGGCGATAAATAAATATATGGCCGTTAATCTATTTTCAAAGTTGGGTTGGGGGCTGGGCAGAGGCGTCACTGACGCTGGACGCGGCGCCACCAGCTTTCGTCAAGAATCATTTTGTACCCACCACTTGGACAAAAACAAAACTGGAGTTGAATTATTGTAACGTGAGGGTTCGATATGTGGTGGTGGACCACTCTTTATGAGACGGTCGGATGACTTTCTCCAGCGGTACTTCCTTGTTCGGACCCATCACGTGACTGAACTAACCAATATAATCTAATATATATATATAATATATATATATATATATATATTATATATATATATAATATATATATATATATATATATATAAGCTGTGCTGCAGCAATAACATTTCTAGAAATGGACAAAAGGAAAGTGATGATAGATGAGTGAGGGAAGTCTAGCTACTGTATACGAACACTGCAAGATTAATTTAAATTATTATTATTCTTAATTTGCTCCACTATTTGCTGCACATCTGGCCAAAGCTGTTGGCTGAATGTTAAAAAATTCAACATGCAGCTTTTTTTGATTAATTCAATTGGTTTTTTATCTAAGAGCCATTTTGATTTTTCTGGATAAAGATATGGCAGCAAGTATTTTGTTGCTCATCTGAGTCCAGCTATGACCCAACTTAGGGGGCTTTTAACAACTTGGATTTCCGGACGTTAGCAGGTCCACTCCAGAGCCATTATGCATGAGGTTAATGGACTTCCAACCAATTATGTGGATAATCATTGCATTCCATCGAATGGAGACGGAATGCCTGGGCCGACCTGTCTCCGCCGGGCAGCGTCAGAGGCTGGAGCATGAGGGCTTGGTTCGATGGTTGCTCGGGGCTTAACGTTTAATGTGATCAGCTTCTTTCAACTGGCCTAGTCTTTGCAGTGGTCTGACTTGTCGAAAACTATGAAAGAAAAGAGACTCTACATTTTGTCTTTCATCACATCTATCACATCTCCTTGTCCCAGTCCTGCTTACTCCTCATCTGTAAGCCAGAGCATGCAGGGTGTCAACGGGGGGATACAGTGAGAAGGCTCATTGCGTTGGTTGCTTTGCTGATGGGTCTGTAGTTTGAGTTTTGTACACTGAGGGTGTTGTTTTCACACATTAGCTCATGTATTTAAAAGTAAATATTTCATTTATTTTCATTTTCTCATAGTATTCATAAGTCAAGATATAATTTCGTTTTCATTATCTCATTGTATTTATAGGTAAATATGTCATTTATTTCCATTATCTCATAGTATTCATAAGTAAATACATCATTTATTTTCATTATCTCATAGTATTCATAGGTCAATCTCTCATTTATTTTTCATTATTTCAGAGTATTCATAACTCAATATGTCATTTATTTTCATTATCTCATAGTATTCATAGGTCAATCTGTCATTTATTTTTCATTATTTCATAGTATTCATAAGTCAATATGTCATTTATTTTCATTATTTCATAGTATTCATAAGTCAATCTCATTTATTTTCATTATCTCATAGTATTCATAAGTCAATCTGTCATTTATTTTCATTATCTCATAGTATTCATAAGTCAATATGTCATTTATTTTCATTATTTCATAGTATTCAATCCTTGTTTGACTGGTGAAGGAGGCGCCAGAGATGCCAGTGGGCCATTTAGGACCAAACACAGGGTGTCAACTTATATTTATATGTGCCTTAAATCAAATTATAACTTAAGAAAACTGTGTATATAAGAGTAGAATAGAGCACCTGGACAGCGCCAGTTTATGCTCAAACTGGGGAAGAAATCAATCCACCACGGCTAAATGTAAAAACGCTTTAGCATTTCGCTTTGCATCAAAAGTAATATTAGCGTTTGCTGCCAGTCTTTTTTAAAACCGCCTTCTCCTATGCACATTCCAAGCATGCCGCAACTCTCTGGGTCATGTCACAATCATCAGTCAGCATTTCAAAAAAATATTTTGTGCGTTTACCCCAGACACTACAGTATCTATTTTTTTTATATGTGTAATGTCTATGGATACCGTCATAACCAAATGTGCTTACCTTGAAATGCAGCTACGAGTGTACCTAAACAGAACAGACCACAAAGAGCCACTGATGGTGTTCACAGTGTTTTGGTGAACATTGCCTGCAGGAAGGACAGATAGTCAGGGTGACTCAGTGAGCTGCTTGTTCCCTCATTCTAACATCGAAGTAGCCTAACGAAGCCAAGAGATTTAGATGGAAAAAGGTGCTGATTATATTTAGTTAGTGGCACAAAGATTACAATTATAAATGAATTAGCATTAACATATTTGGAAACAACTGCCCATGAGTTTTATAAACAACAAAATTTTAATGTAGGATAATGCTCCATCTTACTCTGGGATAATTGTTTGATGTCCAATATCTGGTGCTTACCTGTAGCAAGAGACAAATGTGGTAACCCGATAGCCATACAGTACAGAGTAAAAGCAGAGCTCGACAGGATGAGAGAGATAGAATCATTCTTGACTCCAAGCTATTGAAGTGGATGTCATCCATGGTAGCAATCAACATGGAGCAACCTAAAGACATATGCATTGACCCCGGGGACGCTCACACAACGCTATGCTACTGGCGGAGAGGTCGCATCTAAAATATCAACTGCCACAGTCTTTTCAGTTCTGGACACATGAGCTCCTTTTGGCATGTCTCCCTAAACCATGAATGATCACTCATTTCTGTCACACCGTTCCAACGGTACAGATTTCTCAGGTTGCCCTTTGGAATTAATTCGTCCATGGAGGTATTCCAGAGTTCAGTCGAGCAGATATTTGCCATATTCCCTTGTACTGATATGAACTGACATGAGGTTCCTGAGACACATCCCCCTCAAGCTAAGGTTCCTGAAACACATCCCCCTCAAGCGGAGGTTCCTTAGACACATCCCCCTCAAGCGGAGGTTCCTGAGACACATTCCCCTCAAGCGGAGGTCCCTAAGACACATCCCCCTCAAGTGGAGGTCCCTGAGACACATCTCCCTCAAGCGGAGGTTCCTGAGACACATCCCCCTCAAGCGGAGGTCCCTGAGACACATCTCCGTCAAGCGGAGGTTCCTGAGACACATCCCCCTCAAGCGGAGGTTCCTGAGACACATCCCCCTCAAGCAGAGGATCCAGCTGAATCAGGTCAACTTTGTTGCTCATCAACCCACCAGCGAAGGCCACAAAGCAGTATGGTCAATTATCATAGGAAGTTTTTCTCAAACTTACGCTCACATGCAAGGGCATAGTGTATTATAAGTAGTACCACCAATACACAGCAGCATATCTCCATGTATTCAACAACCTTAACCAAACCCAAACCCGTTCTGCACAAATTGAGAAAGAATGGTTGGGGGCTGTTTTATTTGCATGCTCAAAGTATTATATTATGGTAAGCCGGTCTCCATAGTAACCAACTCCTCGTCACATTTCCCAGCAGCACATTGCCGGCATGACTACACCATATACTTTACCTGGCCGATTCTCTGGCACAGGCTCAAAGAACATACACCCTTCAGAAAACAGACAAGGAGAACAGCTTTGATGTGATGATGAACCATGTGTTATCCACCTCACCTTGGAAAACACAGGACATACAGCAGAGGATTTACTGCTGCAGACCTACAGCAGCACCCTGACGCAGGGTTGGCCTACTGAGCAGTGCAACATCCCACCAGTCCTGAGACGAGCTCGTTATCAAGGAGGGAATCATCATGAAGGCTCAAGGAGCAGTAGTCTCTCAGTCGCTACAGAGTACATTATAGAGCAGCCTAGACCCCCCAGTAGAAGGAACCAGCTTCATCCAGTCCAGAGACTACCTCGGTCTACGGTGGCAACAGATGGAGTGAAATAGTAAGCATGACCTAGTGCTTGGAGACTCATATTCCAGCCGCTACGAGAGACTGACTCCTTATGATCACATTGCATCACATGAAGATGCAATCCTCTGTACATGGGTCACCACACACACTCATGCGCGACAGTAAGTCGCATGTCAGCAGTTTAAAGACTTTGCAAAACAGTCAGACTTTTAGCACAAAACCACTAGCCGAGAGCATCCCACAAGCAACAGGATCAGCCAAAAGCCATGCAGTGACTGCGTAGTGAAAAGAAAATGATGGATGAGTTGAAAAGCCGCCAGAACCGCCTAAACATGAGATGTCTTACTCTCATGTCAGGGCGGACACCACTCTACTGGTCAGTAAGCATCTACTGGCTCCCACTCCTCCCTACACCCAGTAAGTCAAAGCCTGATTACTGACTAAAATCCGTCAGAGCGGTTGTGTCTGCGGTTTCCCGAGTGCGGGAGGAACCGTGACATGTTCCACCTGCAGTCAAGACATTTCCAGAAGAGCATAGTGAGCACAAGCAGCAGCTGCACCCCTCTTAAAACTGAGAGAAGGCGACTTCTTGTCACCATAAAATAGCTCGGACCCCCTCGCCTACCAGCCCTAATTCACACTCTGGTGATCTAAACCCGAAACACAAAAAATAAGTGCAATGCGCTTTGAACATTTTAAACATAAAACATCCAACAGTAATTTCAGTGGTGGGAAAATTAAATAAAATGAAATGCAGTAAAGTATATTGCGTTTTTTTGGAAATAAAATGTTGTTTACTGTGCTTCTGAAAAGTTCAAAGAAGATTGCTGCTATTTCTTCAAATTGCAGTGTGCTATATTTTGTTCTCAGGAATACTAGCTTTAAGGTGCAGTGTGTAGAATTTAGTGGCATCTAGTGGAACGGACTTCACCGGCCGAATTTGAATATAATAGTGTATAGTGTATAATTCCATTAAAATAAGAATTGTTGTCCATGGTGACTTGGCCAAACATACCCTATTGTGATTGGTTAAACTGATTTAAAGGCTAAAGCCGTAAAAAACATTTTTTGTGTGATTAAAATGTGTATCATTTTCGCAAATTGAAAATTGCAGCCTACAGTATATGCACAGTCCAATTCAGCTCCATGATTTGTATTTATTTGATTGACGTGGGGAAAAATCACAACAAACAATCGCTAGCAAACCGTATATAGGGCCCTATCTTGCACCCAGCGCAATAGACTTTCTACATCTACGCATATAGCGTTGCATGCTTTTTTTATGCCACAAAACAGTACAGGTTCAATGTGAAGGTTGAATACATACTGCTGAAACGTTAGTGGTTTTTTACTCTGGTGAGCAGGGGCAACAGACATGGCTACTCATCCACAATGTCTGGTTGTGTAGTTTACGCCAAGTGTACCACATTGAGCAAAGAAAATACACTGGCATACCATTCCCATCACTGCTATTTATGCAACATACTTTTTTCATGACAAAAATATCACTGTGTTGGGATACTATTATACTGTTGGTACTTCAGCATCTAATATTTGATTACAGTAAACCAGTCACACACTTGTTGCATTTCCTGAAATGTAAGCATTTTAGTTTACATAGCTACGACTTTGACCCTGTACAACAAAATACTTATTTTGTTGTACAGGCCCTAAGAATGCATTAAAGGTATTAAACCATTAACAATTATACCTTGTTCCTAATTAAATTAAATTAATTATTATTTATTTTTGTTATAGCTGCACTGTTGACCTTTTTTTTTGGTAATATTTACCTAATCTCAGATGGAATGTGTGGCTTCTTTGACAAAGGCTAAAAAGGGTCAGAGCCTCTAAAGACCACGACTGAGGCTAGTGAACCTTCAAGAGGTGAAAAACAATTGACTTCAAGTCTCAGAAGTAGGTCAGACCCCCAGAATATAAAGACTTGTATAAGGACTGCTTAATTGATCATTTACAACTATTTTTAATTCAATTACCATCTCATTGCTCTTCAATCATATTCATTAACTGATCGTTTATGAAGACCTTGTACATAGTTAGCGTTATCAAATTGACCAAACTAAATGCCATGGATCAAACGTGGGTCGCAGAAGAGTTTCCCTCTGATGTCTTCAAGTACTGCACATCCGTAACGATGCCTACGAATGGTTGGGGGGGAATTAGGTCAAGCAGCGCCCCACTGCAGTACGGCTCGCATCGCTCTGACGCTCACAGTGCCCACGTTTGTCACGCCGGCTCCCTTTGCTGCAGTGAAATATGGAGAGAGTCGGAAAGGAAGAAATTGAGATGGAGGGAAAAATACGGTCATGAGTAAGAGAAACAGAGAGAATAGAGAGCGTACAACAATGGGGACATTTGAGGGAACAGAGATAAATGCCAAGGGCATTGCCATCCTTTGGTTTTCTCCTCATGTCCGCATATTGAATGCAGTGCATTTTGGTGCAGTACTGCTGTCTCTCTCCTCTCTCTCTCCCTCGCTCTCTCTCTGCCTCTCCCTCCTCATGCATTAGCGCAGCTCATAAGCAGAACAGTATTCTTCTCACGTTCAGCACATCATTTTTTGCTGTGGAAATCCTGAGGTGCCAGAGTGATGATGGCAAAGTGGGCGTAGAGAGGAACAGCTGCTTCTAATAATAGGCTCCAAAGAAAGCATTCATCCCCTCGGAGGCTGAACACACACACACACACACACACACACACACACACACACACACACACACACACACACACACACACACACACACACACACACACACACACACACACACACACACACACACACACACACACACACACACACACACACACACACTGTGCACACAAAGACACACTTCTCTCTTTGTCCCCTTAAAGTCTGTTATAAGAAACTGCTGTCTTATGAGACAGCAGTTTCTTATTCCAACTTATGTCATCTCCAGTGAATGTAACCCCCGTCAGTGGAACCAGAGTCTGATACAGAGGGAAAATGCTGTAATCAATTCTAGAAGGATTATTGTCAATACACGGATTGGTGGTTTGAGGTTGTATTCTTTTTTATGCCGGCCGACTTTTCATTATAATCATGACTACCGGTAGTTTCAAAAGGTGATTAACAAAAAAATGTCCTTATTGTGAATACATTCACAATCCTAATTTGTCCTTGAATCTCTTCTTCTTTGAACACAGACTCGTAAACATGAAGTCAGAACATGTACAATATGCATGAATTAATGTTTAGATATTGTTGTGCTTGGCGTTTATTTGATCATTGCATATTACCTCACAGAAAGCAAAATCTTTTTTTCAAGGAAAGTTTGTATCCCTCCAGCATGTTTTTAAAGTGCCTGCATAGGCATCTTTGCAAAGTGCAACTAATGCTGAAAAACCAAGAGTGCTGTGAGTGGAATGTTAAACTGCAGCTCTGCAACACAGTTTAGACTGATAGAGCAGGAAACGAACCCGGGCCACAAGGCCGCCTCTCTAGGAGACATGGTCTCCGGATGGATTTACTCCTGGATAGACACGTTTTATCTATTGGAGATTTTTTTAGAGTACTAAATAGATTTAGAAGAAAGTTACATATTCCCGATTCCATAGCCTTCCTGACCACCATCACAAACCAGCTGCTTACATCTAGCCTACTGCTGTTACATAGCTAATTGTAGAAACTAATTTCGAGTCTTAATGTACTCCATCCACCATTGCAATGAATGCTACCGAGATGCGACCAAGGTGAGATAGTTCCTTGTCCATTTTATTTAAGCTTTATTTAACCAGGGAGAAATCAAATTGAGATAGATATCTCTTTTACAAGTGAGCCCTGGCAAAGTTAGCAGCACACAATTATTAAGCATGGTGTGACTCTTGCAGATATGCTATCACTCAACCACCCCTACCACAACCATACATACAATCTGAAGCGATTACTTACTTTAGCGATGTGAATTTAATTGTAGCAATGTTGGATTATAGTCATGTAATTTAAAATATAGGGATTACAATTATTACGATAGGAAAACCTGACCAAAAAGAAGAAAAGGCCAGAGGTTTCCCCGACCCAAGTACCATCCCCCTAAACCTCCAAAACAAAAGTACATTTCAACGTAAAAAAAAACGTTAATCTAAACGTCCAAAATCAAAAAAATCTGAATGACCAAAACAAAAATAAATCTGAATCAACAAATCTAAAATGAATCGAAATGAAAAACATAAGATCATATCTAAAATGACCAAAACAAAAGCCATTCAGGTGACCTAAACATAGATATGAGGATTAAAACCCTGTCGTATGAAACACTCAAGTTTAAACCATCGTGACGTAGGGCAGGTTGAGCTGGGTTTCCCGTCTGCAGTTGCTTTCGTTGGGGTGTGGAGGTCATAGCAAATGGTTTTGTAAAGATGTGGACTGTAGGTCAGAGAAGGTTGAAGACATCAGCTCTGATGGTCATGTGAACAGGCTGGTGCCCAAAGCATCAAATACATGTCGGGCATTTTACCTAAAGATAGAATGTCCTGTATGTTTTAAAGGGCATTTGTGGGACAACTTTAAGTAGACTTTAAATGAACACCATTCAAATGCTGGTAATGGAAGATGAAGAGGTTAAATATCTTTGGGTTACACATTTTAGATTGATTTCAGACTACTTAGTACTCAGTTGGTGGCTGACATTTACTACGCAACCGCTTCTCTTACACCTGCTCTACCTCCATTCAGGACTACACCATCACCATGTACTTCCAGCAGTCGTGGAGGGACAAACGTCTCTCTTACACTGGGATCCCACTCAACCTGACCCTGGACAACAGGGTGGCAGATCAACTGTGGGTGCCAGACACCTACTTCATCAATGACAAGAAGTCCTTCGTCCACGGGGTGACAGTCAAGAACCGCATGATACGACTGCATCCAGATGGAACTGTGCTGTACGGCCTTAGGTAAGAGTCTTACTGTCATAGCTTATCTCTCAGATGGCTCCTATGATGTTCTAAACTAGCATGGCTATGGTATTGGATGGCTCTAGTGTTAGATAACCTATTTAAGGATAGATAAACCTGTTAACACACATATATCCAACCTTCTAAGGAGAGCAGAATCCCTGTTATACCCCGGCGAGATGCTTGTTTGGGTGTAAATCACTGAAACATTTCACCCCGGTGAGATGCTTGCATGGGTGTACACTCACTGACACCATTCTCTGGTCGGTTTTCAGACTGTATTCCTTAGCCGATTAAAGATTATCCACTTTGAAGAAGTGAAAGCCCATGACAGCATATTCATCTATAAATTATATTATTATTTATGCATTACTTGTGGACTTGCTTTATTAACATTTGCAGTCATATTGAAAAAAAGACAAGATGTGATTAGAGCAGATTCAAATAGAACATAATGTCACTGTCCAACCAAAGCTGCAAACTTGTCTAGGCCTTATGTGCCATTCACATAATAATGAATTAGAGGAGGCTTTTCGTAGAGAACAAAAGATTGATTTTAGCCTAAGAAAGAGAAAGGAATGATGCATATATCATAGGTGTTCAGGCCTTGCTATCTAGAAATGTCCAAAGGAGGTAAGATTTCATGTTGTAAAAACAGTTCCAACTATACACTATCTACCTCAATCTAAACATCGGTGGAACTTCTCCAACAATGTTGTATCAACCTAATAATTTGTAAATCTCTGGGTGCTAAATGAGCAACATATGACATTTTGTTTTCGTGTGGCGAGGCGGGACGTCCTGCTGTTTGATCAACGTCAGTTATGATAAGGCCGAATGTTGAACTTTTGATTACAGGGAAAACATTGGTGCTGTGCTCTATAACAGAGGGCAGCTGCAGGTGTGATTTGGTCCAGCAAAGGGCTGCTCAGTATTTTAACCAACTGGATCGATGACCAGAAACAGCATTATTGCTTTATTTTGCACATACAAGGAATTTCCGGGTATTTTGGTGAGTATAAAAAGCTTAAAATAAACAGAAAATTGATATTAAATAAAGAATTGAAGAAATAAATAAACAAAATATGATCAAATGGTAAAGTGGAACAATGGTGTGGTAACAAATGGTACTCCTGTATTACACACTCTTGCCCACTGTGATGTGAACGGTCATTTCCAAATCATTAGAGAAGAAAGCTGACATTTGTACGACAATTGTACGACATAAGAACGTTATTGTGACATAATGAATTCGGTCATTACAATATCTCATCTCGTCCAGAGAGTGACAGATACTCTTCAAGCAGCTGTCACCTCTAATGTTTAGGTTTGCTGCATTGGCAACATTTTCCAAAAAAATACATCTGCCAGTGAGCTAATATCTTTTATTTTATATCTCTGGGGCAGAATATGATGGTGAATCATTTATGGAGCTTTGCTCACCCTGCAGTCCAGAGCCCACACCTTCCCCCAGCTCTAGTGATCGAGTCCAGAGCCCACTCCTTCAGCTCTAGTGATCGAGTCCAGAGCCCACACCTTCCCCCAGCTCTAGTGATCGAGTCCAGAGCCCACACCTTCAGCTCTAGTGATCGAGTCCAGAGCCCACACCTTCAAATCTAGTGATCCAGTCCAGAGCCCACACCTTCAGCTCTAGTGATCCAGTCCAGAGCCCACACCTTCAGCGCAAGTGATCCAGTCCAGAGCCCACATCTTCAGCTCTAGTGATCCAGTCCAGAGCCCACACCTTCAGCTCTAGTGATCCAGTCCAGAGCCCACACCTTCAGCTCTAGCGATCCAGTCCAGAGCCCACACCTTCAGCTCTAGTGATCCAGTCCAGAGCCCACACCTTCAGCTCTAGTGATCCAGTCCAGAGCCCACACCTTCAGCTCTAGTGATCCAGTCCAGAGCCCACACCTTCAGCTCTAGTGATCCAGTCCAGAGCCCACACCTTCAGCTCTAGTGAGTTGGGTTGTGGCCTTGGCTGCAGTGGTAACACCGGGTGTCAGCCTCTAAGGGTGAGGGAGGGACAGTGGATGTCAATAACTCTTGCTTTAAAGAGATTATGTGCTTTGATGGGAGGAGGATGACGATGACTTGACAGTTTTAAAAATAGAGACAGCCATTGTGTTTTTTTACTCTGCATATGCAAATCTGCCTCAATAGTTTTGAGGCAGAGTTGCATTTGCAATTGCGAGGGGGCTCTCACATGATAAGGCATTGATGTCCTCCATCTGCAATTAGTTGTTATCATAATAATAATGAGTTAATGATATAAAAAAAAAAGATATTTGTACATAAATCATTCGGTTTGAGTATTGACTGTACACACACACACAGCTGACCAGGCACGTAATGCCAGCCAGCAACCCCAGCGTGCACCCCGCCCCTGCGGTACGCCAGAGACAGGTACCCCCTTCCCAGAAGAACCTATGCAACGGTTGACACAGAGGATGGGACACGTGCAGCAGATGACGAAAGGTATCCCGTGGTAGAGGCTCCAGAATACTGCACACACCAGCAGGAAAGGTCACACACACATTTGCCAACAACAGCAAATGGAACAGAGAAAGGGGTACTTTTTTGGCATAGGACCGAGCGATGCATGGCCACAGCAGCAAAGAATCTCCCCGGAAAGAATGTCCAGCACACAGCGGAAGGCCTGGAGCAGAAGCACAAGATGGATCTGCTTCACAAGGGCTAGCATGTTAGCTTGTTCACTTCCTAGTTGTTGACACAGATCATTCTACCATCCCATATATAAAAGCTGCATTATGTCTGTTTTCCCATTAGCTATAATTTTCAGTGGCTTGAGTTGTAGTTAGAGTTATAGCGATATCGTTGTCAGATGAAAGTACTGTCATCTGACAATGAAGTGGCTGCAGGAGAAGGGTAACATAGTGCAGGTTTAATGTATTGTTAATCCACTATATTCAATTCAATAATCAAGCTTCCTCAGGGTCTATGACTAGGTCACACTGGGGCATGAGCTCCATTCAAACTTTTTAGAAATACTAGCATCTAATTTAACATTGTACTAACCCCACAGGAGATTAATTAATACTTGAACCTGCACTACACAATTTCCCAGCCTCTAGGATACTTCAGAATTTCTGATGTTTACCTTCATAGACCACACATTTTCAACATAATTAGTCTGCCCAAATAAGGGTCACTGGAACCATTGGTCTCAGCAGACTATGGAAAACTACAAAGAGGCAGACAAAGTTTAGCCGGAAAGAGGCCCAATGGTTGACACTTGACACTGGCAAGGGTTTGGTCGCAGCCCGCTGCCATGTGCCTCATGTCCTCTCTCTCTCCTTGGCATACCTTCCCGTCTAACTCTCATTGTATCTTTTATAAATAAAGCATAAAAAAGACAAAACAATTTATTAAAAAAAACAAGAAAGAAGATAACTGTCCGACATCAACCTGGCTAACAAATTTTCCTTAAAAGCATAGATGTATGGCGGGAAAAGACTGCTGTGAGCTTGGTCACAATAGTGTACAATGACCACGTGAACCATGGCCATATTGATGGTCTTGACTAGCCATACTTAAAGGGTGAGGTGATTAACAAACTCTTCATTAATATTCCCAAGGGATGACAACACTTGGGTTGTCTATTGTTAACTGATAATACCTCTCCATACGTGATTATGAGATTGGGCATCAGCCAGCTTCAGTAACCTCTTAGATCTAAATATGACTAACATTTTATTTTATATGAAGGCCTTCCTGCAAGTGTATATTCCTGCAATATAAAGAAATATACATTTTCTTATAGAATATCGATATTGGTACATTTACAGCAGTAGCCTAGTATTATTGGAAGAATGTTTTACATATTCTTTCTCACTTTCATCACTACATACATTTTCAAAGAGTTATGGAATAAGTCTGGCATTGGTGTATTTTTTGGTGTTGCTGACAAACCTAAAGACACAACGAGGGGTGAGAAAGTAGTTTTCCTGCTCTCATGTATTGGATGGTATTACATGAGAGCAGGAAAACTGGTACCATCTATTGAATGGTAAATATATGTTTACCTTCACTGTGTTAGACTTCAATTTATGTCCATAGAGATATTATAGAATTAATGAACAGCCCTCTTGCTTTCGTCAGCAAAATATTGAAATTCCTTGCATAGAGCAACAGCTCCATATTCATTCTTTGCACTTCGACATTAAATTAAATATTATGTTATATTGTTAGACATAATACAATACAATGCAAGGGAAGTCGCTAGATAATAACATTACAAACTTGGATGACCCTTTCATTTTCCTTCATGGCTTTCTTGTGAGGCTAAAGGCAAACAGAAGACAGCATGACAACAGTGCAACACTGGATGTCTGGGAGTCCTAGCATACTATCCCCTCACCCCACCACACTGATCCAGAGGGACTAACCCTCCAGTTACAATCACCCTTCTCCTGTTTTGAATGCATTGTCGACTTATGATGTGGCCTCACCCTCATTGTAAAACATGCTAATAGCTTTTTTTTTGTGCAATAGTTTTACATTTAACACAATACATATGACGCTAATTTTGATGTCGAAAAAGAACTACAAAAAGGCAGTTAGGCAAACATCATATTGCCCAATAGCAATATTGGTTATTGAGTGAGTCAATTTACTGCATAGCAGCAGGCATTATGATTGATTATGATTATTATTTGATGATATCACGATGCCGACCACTGTGCAACCCTCTTAGATAGATTCAAGGAAGAGGTAGAATTAGAACCACAATGACCATTTTAAAAGGGGTTAGTGTGTATTCTCAGGAGGAGGACAGCAGTGGCTGCCAACCCTCAACCTAATTCAAATATTTTTTTTAAATAATACAGCAAAATTACATTTAACTCAATACGAAGAATTTATATTGTCGTATATTGATAATATTGTGTCTGATTTACGAAAACATCAGGACTAAAAAGGCAAGGCCCGGTATTGTTAAGCTCTTCAACAAAATCAGGGACAGCGCATTCCACTGAAGCAGCTCTACTGGTCAGAGCAGCCCGGTGTCTCTGAGGTAGGCTACAGGAAGAAACCTTGTTGATGATCTTAAAAAGATATATCAAGGCTTTGTTTTTAAACATGCTCAACAAATCAAGAACTGTTGATCGATTTCCCATCATCCAATGGTATGGTTGGATTTAGTATGCAAGTCAATTCTGCAACCCAGTTACCAGTACGCAGTGACCATGTTAGCGCAGTGATGAATATCCCTCAACTGGATAATGAACGTAACCTGGTCAAAAAGTAGAATCCAACTTTCAATACGTGATAAGCAGTGTTGTTTTTTCTTGCTCACTATGGTCTCACGGATTTCATTGCATATATTTACAAGGCCCGATTGGCTCGGTAAAGATTATTACCGAGATTAAATAAAATGAAAGATTATTATACAATGCCATGCATTGTACCACTCAAGCAACCAACAACAGAACATCTTTTAAAAGAGGGTGGGGATTCAGGGGCTGGAACCAGTCCTGGTCTCCCACATAGAAGACACGTCATATACCTCTTCTATTATGGACTACATCATCAACTGTGGAGACAGTTTCGCCAGTCACAAACCAGAATGTTCCCCTACCTTATATCAATGTACGATTAACCCTTAATGGATAAATAATATGGCCATCATCACTGAACATCCTTGTCTCTAAATCCAACCCCATAGTGTTCAGGGTCAGCACAATCATCTGTGAAGGAAGAATTCTCAACAGCCGCCCTTTTAAGGATGCCACGTCATAGAATGCCGACAAGTAATGCTCGAATGTTGAGAACACAATTCATGCCCTTTTTGCGACCTTCCGAGAATTTTCAAGGACGCTGGATCCTCAACGAGCAAAAATACCCACAATCTTTAAAGTTGAAGTTATTTGAAAGTTTTCAGCAATATCTTTTGCCGTATTGCTTTTTATAGATTCATCATGTAATTGCAGAAAATTAAAGACCCATTTTTTTCAAATGTTTTTGCAGCGTAATGATAGCATATATTTTCAATTGGATTGATTTGTTTTAATACGTATATAGCTGCTGTTTATACAAACTACTGTTGCCTATAACAATTTCAACAATTAAAATATTTAAATATTTACCACTGGTGCAGTATTAAAAAGCGGAGGTGGAAACGCTTCAACACTAGCAAGTCGTTCTAAACTCTGGACGCTACAAACGATAGGGAGCGCTCTAGCCCAATTTAGCCCTCTCACCTCTGACGAGGTCAACGGAATAATAACATCCGACCATGCCACCACCTGTCCCCTTGACGCTATCCCCTCCTCTCTCCTCCAGGATGTATCAAGCGACATCCTGCCTTTTCTCACCTCACTTATGAACTCCTCCCTCACTTCAGGCATTGTTCCAGCATCTTTCAAGACTGCCAGAATAAAGCCTCTCCTCAAAAAAACAACTCTTAATACCACCGACATCCAGAAATACAGACCGATATCTCTTCTTTCATTCCTCTCTAAAACACTGGAACGTGCCATTGCTAACCAACTGTCCTCCTATCTCTCATCTAACAAGCGGCTTGACCCTCACCAGTCAGGCTTCAAGAAGGCACACTCCACTGAGACGGCTCTCCTCGCAGTGACTGAGTCCGTCCGTGCTGCCAGAGCCTCGTCTAGGGATGGGACTTGATAAGAATTTAACGATTCCGATTCCATTATCGATATTGCTTATCGATCCGATTCCTTATCGATTATCTTATTGATTTTCATTTGGTGAAGGAATAACTTTCTTTGTTTGTATTGACTCTCTTTAATATCTGATTTTCACATTAATTGGTCCAGACAAAAAAAATAAATGTTTGACTTTTTAAGCCCAACTGCCATTATGTGCCATAAAAACTAAAAACAGTCAAGGAAGAGCTTATGCCTTTTGGAATATTAACAGTGCTCATCTGCATTCAACTTGAAACAAAATTCAACTGACATAAAAAATACAACAAAGTCTTCTTAAAAGTAAACGTCTACACAATGAAATGGCGCTCACATTAACTAAGAAGACAGGGCCTGCCTGGAGAGTTTAAAGTTACCTTCATTAACAGATGGCCTCCGGTTAACTCCGCTGCTGTTTGACTGACTTGCGTCGCTAAGTAGAGTATCAAAAACGCGACAGTCCTGCAAATTAATTGCATGCTGTGTGGCCAAATGTTTATGCATATTGGAGGTAGTTCCCCCCTTTGATGAAATTAAACATTTACAGGTGTTGCACGTGACGTGTCTTTTCGCGAGAAATGTAACCAGACTTTAGAGCGCTTCTGCCGCGTCGCCATGTTTGCTGCGCTCTGAACCAAAACAACGCAGCACGTGTGTTACGTCATCACGCATTTGCAACGAGCGGAACCGATAAGCGGATTCGTTAAGCAGGCATGCTAATGATACCGAAGAATCCATACACTGGGCACCGGTTCTGAGGAAGAACCGGTTCTCGATTCCCATCCCTAGCCTCGTCCCTCTCATCGGTTCTCATTCTCCTCGACCTGTCCGCAGCATTTGACATGGTGAACCACCAGATCCTCCTTGCCACTCTTGCCGAACTTGGCATCGCTGAATCTGTTCTTTCCTGGTTCACATCCTAGCTGATGAAGCGCACCTATCAAGTGACATGGAATGGCACCTTGTCCAAACCTTGCACGCTTGAATCTGGGGTCCCTCAAGGCTCTGTACTGGGGCCTCTTCTGGTCTCCCTCTATACCAGATCTCTGGGCTCTGTAATTGCATCGGACGGCTTTTCTTATCACTGCTATGCTGACGACACTCAGCTATTTCTTTCTTTCCCTTCATCTGATAAAGCTCTGATTGCAACACACATATCGGAATGTCTGGCGGACGTCAGCACCTGGACAACTGCCCATCACCTGAGGCTTAACCTCAACAAAACCAAGCTCCTCCTAATCACAGGAAAAGATTGCCCACACATGGACTTACTGGTCACCGTTGATAACATCACTGTATCTCCTCCAACTGCCAGGAACCTCAGTGTGGTATTGGACAATCAGTTATGCTGCACCTCAAACATCACTGCGGTGGCCCGATCCTGCAGATTTGCACTTTACAACATACACAGAATCCGGCCCTTCCTCACAAGGGAAGCAGCTCAGCTTCAAGTCCAATCACCCGCCTTGACTACTGCAACTCACTCCTGGCTGGACTTCCTGCCTCTGCGATTAAACCTTTGCAGCGCATCCAGAATGCGGCAGCGCGCCTCGTGTTCAACCTACCAAAGTTCTCCCATGTGACCCCTCTCTTCCGGGACCTCCACTGGCTCCCTGTAGTAGCTTGCATCAAATTTAAGACGATGGTACTGGCATACAAGGCAGTCAATGGAACTGCCCCTGCCTACCTCCAAGCATTGCTAAAGCCACACACCCCAGCTCGATCCCTCCGCTCAACTACCTCAGCTGTACGTCTGGTACCGCCATCGCTAAGAGCTAGCAAAGGTCGTTCAGCTAAGTCACAACTTTTCTCGGTTTTGGGTCCTCAGTGGTGGAACGAGCTCCCTCCCATTCTCAGGACCGAAGAGTCGCTCACTATCTTCCGAAAAAGACTCAAGACTCACCTGTTCAGAGTCCACCTCGACTCTGCATAGCCACCCTCCCCCTTCTGGCCACCATTGTACACTGTATTGTATTGGGTTGTATTGTATTGTATTATAGTACTTAACTGTGTAGCAACTGCAGTAGCTGCTATTGCTGTAACACGGGGAATTGGTTAGCCTAGCGATTGTTGTACTTGCACTTGGTTCTATGAACATCCTTTCTGTACCGACAGCGATATATTGTTGCACTTCTTATGACAAATGTACTTATTGTAAGTCGCTTTGGATAAAATCGTCTGCTAAATGCCCTAAATGTAAATCTCCATAGAATGCAACTCGCAAGGAAGTGTTCTCACAAGACGGCAGCGTTCACATTGGGAAACAGCAACAAAGTGCATGGGCTTGTAATCGACTGTAGTGTTGGTTAAGCAAAGAAGAACCATCTAGAACGGCATGCCAAGGTTTGCACTTAACCCACAAAAGGGATTCCGAAGGCAAGAGTCAGCTGTGAAAGATATAAGAACTTAACTGCTGTAGGTGAGATGCAAGATTAAGAAGAGACCAATAAGTTCCCTCAATCACTGCTTCCTCCCTCCCTAAATGGATCTACGTGTTGCATTTAAGCACATGTTATATTACTAATGGCTATGCCATTCCAAACAAATATCACTTAAATAATAGCTATTAGATCCTACCTACAGTACCTTGAATGGGAACTAGCACAGAAGTCAATGTTTAAGAAGCCCAAAAAACATCAAACAGCAGCTCCCATTTACTACCAATTGGTTATTGAATGTCTTCCATCACACCACCAATGAGCTTCACCAGGCCTGTGCACAACCTTTCGATATCATCTGATTCCTCGCTGGTTGACAACTCTGCTCCTCTCTTCAAATGATGGCCCAGAAAATAGCCCTCTTTTCTGATAACATGACTCTAGAGTTGATATCAACCTTTCGCCCATGACAGTATAATTTACTGACGTGCTGTCCACTTATTTAAGATTGATCATTTCTATAGATTAATGCAGAAAATGCATAGATTTAACTAGACTTGTGAACACATAGGGGTTCGTAGGGGTATTCATAGTAAATGGACTTTCCTTTAACAGACTACTGGCCTGAAACCCTATTTTTACCGCAACACCCTCCCTTTCCAACTGTCTGTCCATGTCCACTCTCTCCGCACCTGTTTTATAATTTATCTAGAGCACTTCTTAATGCATGCAGCCTCTCAGAGGGTCGACAACCATATAATATTCTGCAATGTGGGAGAATATGAATATTCATTGCTGGATGGTTTTTTCATGTCTTGACGTTGTGGTGGCTGAATATAGACAGGCTGGACATTGGCTGTCAGCTGATTGAGGACAGCTGGTCATGGCTAGTTGGAACACATTTTTATAATTTTATGCATTTGAGTAGAAGTACTTTGAAAGAACGAAACATGTGCAGGTACAACATGTACAACATGCTTATCTTTGGCTTTATAATTGATAATATAATTGTATCATGAAGGCTTTGATACTGAGATACCTGTTACAACAGGCCTGTTGGTGTAGAGTACCATAGCAAAAAAGAGATCACAGAGCAACTTAGCTCAAGGGATGCTAATTACTTAAGTCACTTTTCTACTGCAGCTATTTACTCCATTAACAATATCTGAACTGGATCGTTTCTGAAAAATAGAACAAACCCATCTATTAGTCAATCCATCCAGGGAATATTTCTGTATAAAATGTTGTGGTCCACTCTCAGGGTATTATCAAACTACAGTACCTAAATCATTTATTTTTAATCAATTAATCAAAGCCAGCGATCTCCTGCGGGCGGCTCCATATGCAGGGGACCCAAAGGTTCGACAATACTTAGGGCTAGGACAGGGATCATGTTTCGCCCTGCTCTTCTGCAAAAGCATTCAGCAAACTTTGGAAACAGGAGAGGTGTAATATTGTCTAAATGACAAAAACTGTCCAACTGAAGAGAGCCCAAAATGTGAGGACTGGGCATTGGTAACAGCAACAGTTACTTGTAGACTTTTACACTTGTTAGTAACCTGTTAGTTGTGAGCCATAAATAAACGTTGTTGAGCTCATTGTACACAGGTAAACCACAAAAAAAAGTGATGCGGTCCCTAAAGTTGGTAACTCTAATGGCAGTTGGTGAATGTGCATTTATCATTTGGACCCTTATTTTTTTCTCTCCATAAGGATCACAACTACAGCAGCCTGCATGATGGACTTGCGCAGATACCCATTGGACGAACAGAACTGCACCTTGGAGATAGAGAGCTGTAAGTGAGTCTGCGTGTGTTCGTAAAGGGCTGTGGGGGTCCCAGGCAATGGAGGCCATGCAGCACTTTAAACCAACTAATGCCAACTGCCATTTCTTGTTGAACTAAATGTTTCCAGATTGCTGCAGCTAAATAATAGATAGTACCTGCCTGCAAAGTCAAGGCTGTTCTTCAAGGTCTTAACAAAGAATCTGTGCCCGGTGTACTCCAAATTGGAGCTTAACAACAAAGCATTGATGTTCCCCCTGGGATATCATCAAATTGTGTTAAATTCTATGTGAAGATAGACTGACAATCTAAATTGTACTTGTACTTTATTTCAGAAACGGCAAAGCATCTGAGATTCATAGCATGCTGCGGCGATTAAACACTTTTTTTGCAGCAAGTACATTTTTTGGCCAATGTTTGTTGAAATGTAGACTTTAGATTAGACAGTAGTCAATAGTCAGTTGTTAAGATATGCTATTCAGCTAAGCTTTGCTTTAACTTCCAAGGATTTCATTTACTGTGAAATTATGTTTAAATGATGTTACTGTACTTTTTATACTGGTTAGTTGATGCTTTTTAATCATATTTCCCTTCCTCAGTAACATTTCCCTGACAATAGATATAACTACATTACTCTCACAAAACAGACTTCCCTAAATCCAAAGTCTGAAGTGAAGGCCACTGAAATCCTTCCTTTCACTTATTAAATGTTTTCGAACAATGTTATCAAACAACGCATTTAACATTAAACTTACTATCTGTATACTGAAAAATGTTTTAATATTAATCTGTAAGATCCATGTTGCCGTTATGAAATAGCACGGATGTTAAAGGAAATATGCATGCAGCCTTTCAGCACTGAAAGGCTCCCCGGTTGGAATTATCCACAACACCCGGAAATAATATTATTATAAAGATGCTAATACCTTCTATTTAACGAATCATGTTTCAATTTGTATGCATAATATCATCAATTTAGACCAAAATTGATCAGAGTGTAAATATAAAAATGTGTATTCTCAAATCTCTTTATTAGCGTTTGAAGGTAGCCCATATAGGCTGAATATTCCTGTGACATGTGCTCGTGCAGATGGATACACCACTGATGACATTGAGTTCTACTGGCAAGGAGGGAGTTCGGGGTCGGTCACGGGGGTGGAGAACATCGAACTTCCCCAGTTTTCCATTATGGACTATCAAACGCTCTCCAAGAAAGCAGTGTTTGCTACAGGTAACTGAAATGTATAGTGATTTCAAAATGATCATAAAGGATCAATCACATTTTAATTATGTTCCTTGGAAAGATATCAACTGTTATGGTGGAAGGTTGGATTAATTTGACAGAGTGACTCATGTGTTTTTACTGTTCAAAATCATGAGCCTGCCACTGCTACTTGCTTAGACCGACTAATGCTCCTTGGTATCTTTATTGAGCTTCACCAAGGTTTGCTGTGGAACCAAAGGAGTACAAAGAAACATGGAGGAATCATTTGGAACAAAATAAAGATAGACTTGTAGGCATGGGGTACCCTACATCCAAAAACATGATGTACATGGAATCAATGAACTCTCTATGACTCACGTCAACCCTGAGTCACTGATGGTGTTAAAGCATGAAAAAGCAAACTTTCTACACCTTTCTACACCTCTTACAGATAAGGTAATTTCTAAGGCTGTGGATATAAGAAAGAACAACTGTAGCGTGTCTGTGAAACTTGAAGACAACAAGGACCTGAAGCTGTGTCTGAACCAGAAAATGCATTCCTCTAAGGTGTTAGAGAGGGATGGGTACTTGGACTGTAGACTGGAAGTGTTGAAGGCAGAATAAACTTCTGGTAATGCAAAGACTGGACAGCAGGATGGACATAGCGCAGCAGAAAGCAGAGCAGCTCAGTGTATTTTATAGCCTCTGACGCCGCCCTCTTAAGGTGGGATCCATGTAGTCCCGGATCCTTAAAGTGTCCTTCTCTAGTTTGTTAATGTAGCAAAGTGTAAGCAAACATGCACACATACACACACACACACACACACACACACAATGTTATTAAGATAATCTGAACCAGTCTTCTGCAGTGACCCCCTTGGCTCTGTGTCTCCAGATTGGGTCTTGACTGTATGCAGGATGTCACTGTAGTGTGTCTCCAGATTGGGTCTTGACTGTATGCTGGATGTCACTGTAGTTTGTCTCCAGATTGGGTCTTGACTGTATGCTGGGTGTCACTGTAGTGTGTCTCCAGATTGGGTCTTGACTGTATGCTGGATGTCACTGTAGTGTGTCTCCAGATTGGGTCTTGACTGTATGCTGGATGTCACTGTAGTGTGTCTCCAGATTGGGTCTTGACTGTATGCTGGATGTCACTGTAGTGTGTCTCCAGATTGGGTCTTGACTGTATGCTGGATGTCACTGTAGTGTGTCTCCAGATTGGGTCTTGACTCTTGACTGTATGCTGGATGTCACTGTAGTGTGTCTCCAGATTGGGTCTTGACTGTATGCTGGATGTCACTGTAGTGTGTCTCCAGATTGGGTCTTGACTGTATGCTGGATGTCACTGTAGTGTGTCTCCAGATTGGGTCTTGACTGTATGCTGGATGTCACTGTAGTGTGTCTCCAGATTGGGTCTTGACTGTATGCTGGATGTCACTGTAGTGTGTCTCCAGATTGGGTCTTGACTGTATGATCGATGTCACTGTAGTGTGTCTCCAGATTGGGTCTTGACTGTATGCTAGGATGTCACTGTAGTGTGTCTCCAGATTGGGTTTTGACTGTATGCTGGATGTTACCTTCACAGGTTCCTACCCGCGGTTGTCGCTGAGCTTCAAGCTGAAAAGAAACATTGGATACTTCATCTTGCAGACGTACATGCCCTCCACCCTGATCACCATCCTGTCCTGGGTCTCCTTCTGGATCAACTACGACGCCTCGGCCGCCAGAGTGGCCTTGGGTTCGTAATTGCTATGATCTTTGTGATTTGCTTCTTGATTATTTTTGATTGTTCGTTTACTTATTTGGCTTTTTCAAAAGAATGAAGGCGTTAGGACTGTAGTGACTCGTTAAAACGATATAATGAGGGGTGCATTCCTACTAACTAACTAACTCCTACTTACTAACACGTCAAGCACCGAGCACCTCTACTGCAACATGTAAATATGGCATATTGCGACTATTTGTTTTGAATTGTTATCTTATTTATTTGACTGGATTTTGGTGATTTCTTTGCTGCAGAATATACAAAGAAGTTGGGATGTCAATGTGGTTTGTTGTTTTAAGTCTTTTAAAGGGGACATATTATGCCACCAGGTGTGAGTGTGATTAGCCTCAACGTTGCTCATCTATCCAGCACAGATCTAGGTGGACACGCCCACTAGTGATGTCATATGGAGCAGATTTTCGAAACGGCTTGTAAGGCTAATCTCACTCACACCTGGTGGCATAATATGTCCCCTTATATATTAATTATTTTGACTTTGGGACCGATGGGGAAATTGATCAAGAAAAGGTGATGTGACGGAACGGCAGAGAGCAGGAGATAGTTCAATTCTCAGTTGCAATACGTAATCGTTTAAATAGCCTACATTCTCTACTTCATTACAAAAAAATGGGTTTTGTTTATCAAATTGGAAAACATTCAACTGGAAACTAAAGTTTACTTTGAATCATTTATTAACCAGAGAATTATTTACTTTAATTTGAGTAGGTTTCTCAAATGGTAATGTTTACCCATACTTGAGGCGAGTTGATTGGTACTTGTACTGTACTTAAGATGTTCAATACTCTCTCAACCCCTGCTCCACTAGCTGCCCTTGCCCAAATAGGCCACAGAAGGAAAATAAAAGGCTGATTTTGTGACACTCTTTGACATTTCTGAGTAACTTATAAGGAAGGAAAATAATCGCATGATTTCATATGTTTTGGCAGGTATATTTCGAAAAATTACACAGAAGTGCAGTTCAAATTGTGGGTTGGCCTAAGTGACAGAAAACTTTTTGGCTATCCTCGTGTAAAGTGGTGCATTCATATTTGACACACAGAAATGTTTAAATTGAACAGTGCTATCAGTCATAACATTCATTAAGGAAGGGGGTCAGTCAGTAATACACCAGTCACTCATTCGGCTAATGTGCCAATCTAATGCAATCATTGTATCTAAACAACTTCAATTTCTAAGGCACTTTAATTTGTGTCAGCTCGAAGGCGATAAGGTCTTTAGGGAGTTATGCCGATGGAGAAGGGGCAGATGGAGCCTGTAAACATCTGG
This sequence comes from Melanogrammus aeglefinus, assembly GCA_900291075.1. Lineage (NCBI taxonomy): Eukaryota > Metazoa > Chordata > Actinopteri > Gadiformes > Gadidae > Melanogrammus > Melanogrammus aeglefinus. The sequence continues at coordinate 34,929 of OLKM01001853.1, forward strand.
ATGGGGAACATGGAGGGTCTTCATGATCTAACTTTACTCAAAGTGCCAATGAAAACTTGGGTCCATGCCTAC
>OLKM01001853.1:40000-100966 GCA_900291075.1 Melanogrammus aeglefinus
CTCAGGGACTCCAGCCTCAGGGACCCCAGTCTCAGGGACCAATGTCTCAGGGACCAATGTCTCAGGGCACATCAGACTCAATAGGAGGTTGTGCAAAACACAACAGCTAAATAAAAAACGAAATTCTGAAATTCTCAGAAGAACACACAAAGCAATGATCAGCAGAATAGAGTTTGAAACCTCTGACTCAACCCGTATTTCATAAGATCCAGGAAAAACTGGCATGGAGAGCAACAATGCCTCTCCTACGTCCGCTACCACTGGAGGCAAAGCTAGGAAGACCCAAGCTGCCAACTGCGGTGAGCAACGAGGCCCCGCATACGTCCGCACCCAGCGAGAGGCGGGAGGAGAGACCGCTGGCAGGCTTCACAATGAACAGAGCAGCGAATCGGCTTCGAAAAGCAATGAAGAAGCTAAAGTTTGCCGGTGAACACACAAAAGTATGAATAGTTGATTAGTATGTTCATGATAAGTTACATTATGGATTATTCTAATGGCTTGCTTCTGAAGAATGCTCAACGGTTGTAAAGAGCTTTTGTATGTGTTTCCCAAGATTTCTGAACAGTAATACAAATATGGTAACATTAATGAGTTATAAATAATATGGAGTGAATCATTATTCAGGAAGTGCTTAGCTTTGGACAGGACTGAAATGCTTCTTGATAATTTGGTTTGTATGTGTTTTATATGAGGTTTCCAGCAAATTCTGTCGTCAATGATTACCCCGAGAATTTTTTTTTCATACACCCTTTCTAAGTTTACGCCCTCTATTTAGGGTTGGGAATTGATAAGAATTTCACGATTCGATTCCGATCCGATTCCTTATCGATTCTCTTATCGATTCTCATTGGGTGATAAATACAGTACAAATATGTTTGTTTGTATTAAATTTCTTTAATATCTGATTAGAAGTGCGTCTAGTATTAGGAAATTGTGACATTTTCACATCAATTGGTCTGGACAAAAAAATGTTGGTTTGGCTTTTTAAGCCCAAATGCCATCATTATGTACCATAAAACTAAAGTCACAGACTGAACACAGTCAAGTAAGAGCTTGTGCTTTTTGGAATACTAACAGTGCTCATTTGCATTCAACGTGTAACAAAATTCAACTGACATAAACCAAATAAATAAGTCTTCTGTAAAGATAGGAACACAACTAACAACTTTGGCAAATTAGCAATTTTTGTGCTGCTCGATTCACTTGCGTCGCAAGTTAGTAGTAGTGTATCAAACACGCGACATTCTTGCATGCTGTGTAGCCAAATGTTTCAGCATATTGGAGGTAGTTCCCCCCTTTGATGAAATGGAAACTTTACAATTGTTGCAAGTGGCAATATTGTCATCTTTTCGCGTGAAATACAACCAAGCTTTAGAGCGCTTCTTACTCGGCGGCGCCATGTTTGCTGCGTTCTGAAACAAAACAAAGCAGCGTGTGTGACGTCATAACGCATTTGCCGCCACCGGAACCGATAAGCGGAATCGTTAAGCAGGCTTGCTAATGATTCCAAGGAATCGGGTGACCCGGCACCGGTTCTGAACAAGAACCGGTTCTCGATACCCATCCCTATTTGTACCGGAATTTTTTCAGATTTTTTACAGTTTCCAAATATCATAATTTTGTTTTATTTAGGTTTAGAGATAACTTATTTCTGTCAAACCATTTTTTTAGTTTACTAATCTCTGCGGTCCATGTGGAGAGAAGTTGCTGCAAATTTTCCCCAAAAACCAGTATATTTGTGTCATCTTCAAAAAGTATACATTTCAGAGATTTCGATATATTGCAAATATCATTGATGTACAAGTTAAATAACATTGGTCCCAGCACTGTCCCCTGTGGAACCCCACACACGATGTCCAAGCGTTCTGACTTAAATCCATCCATCATCACAAATTGTTGCCTTCTCTCCAAATAGCTCCTCACCCAATTCAAAACCAGCCCCCGAATCCCATATTGTTCTAGTTTTGTAGTTAGTATATTGTGATTTATTGTATCAAAATTCTTTTTTTAAATCTAAAAATGTCCCGATCGCAAATTCCTTATTGTCCATCTGGGGAGCTCTAGCAAATTCATGTGTGCAGTGGGGGAGGTACGTTCCTCCCCTACCCGCCAACAAGGCGCCCGTGAAGACCACGTAACATGGCACTATGCTGAGGGAAACATAGGCATAGTGCCCCCCTGAGAAGTGTAGGTTGGCTTCCCTAATATTTGTTTGGTGACACCGAGCGGGGTACAGAGAGCGTCCTTGGGTGCTTGCTTGTGTCGCCTAGAAACCAACCTCTGACGAGCAAGACAACGCTGTAGTCTGTGTAAAAAGATCAGGTACACGGAAAACACGGGTGGGCAGCTGCCATCAGCCCAAACAGGATCATGATTTGACCGCTTGAGTGCGGTCAAACTCCTGCGAAAGCAGGAGAGCGCCAACAGAACCACATTTTGTCGAGAAGGCGAGAGCCTCGCTGTAATCGTGGCCATGTCTAGGCCACTAAATCTGCTGTCTAGAGTCTAGGCTGTGAGCCATGAGAATAGGGACGGATGGAAGAAAAATATCGACATCAAGGGATGTGAAGCTCCCCTTCTCACACAGTCCTCACCCTCTCTGAGCGACTGGGGGTGATTTTCTGCATAACAACTGATGAGTGAAAATGCAAGATCCAGAATGTGCTCTTCTCCCAAGAGACGAGCCACCTCCGCTGCAAAACCATGCTCGCAACGGGTTCCTGCAACATAGTCTCCACCAACCAAAAAAAGAGTAGGGGACGGTGAAGCTAATTGGGAGCTGAATGGGAGGTCCCGAGCTCAGCGATCAAACCATGTTGGTAAAAAACTCACTCTCGCCACGCATAGTGCTCAGAGAAAGGGCGAGCAGAACGCTGAGAAAAAGCTGTCAGGCCCCTCCCACCTTCACATCATGTGTAATGGTATTGCTCGCCTGCAATCAGAAAATACAACTGCAGGGCAGACCTAAGGGACCAGGCGATAGAGGGCTGTGCCACGACCGTAATGGGCTGCTCCTGCTTCTCTTCATAGCCAACAGTAGGGAGAAAGCATGGAAAAGTCACGGTCTAAAAGACTGGTACACATACATGCGGCCTCATGCGACGAGTCCCCAGCCCACTCATGAAGCACACGGGGACGCTGCATGGAAGCAGACTAACCCGGGGTATACTACGCCGTCTATGCAGCGCCCTACAATCTCTAGGGTGAAGGGAGGCAGAGGGGGCGTCGCAATGTTGAAATTAAAATGAAGGGGCTGTTCATTATGCCACTTACACAAGTAAAGATAGACTGCCATTTGATGTTGTGTGTTGTGTAACCTATGTGTGTTTATGGAGGAAGACTCCCTCTTACTGACCCATCTCGTCGTTTGTTTACAGGCATAACGACGGTTCTGACGATGACCACCATCAACACCCATCTGAGGGAGACTCTGCCCAAGATTCCTTACGTCAAGGCCATCGACATTTACCTCATGGGCTGCTTCGTCTTCGTCTTCCTGGCTCTGCTGGAGTACGCATTTGTCAACTACATCTTCTTCGGACGGGGCCCGCACCTGCAGAAGAAAGTAGCGGAGAAGGCTGCCAAGACCAATAATGAGAACAAGAGCCGGCTGGAGAGCAACAAAGTGCAAGTGGGTGAATGTATATAGCTTAATCCATAAGCCAAAATGGATAATCATATGATAAATAATACATGTCCAAATAATATGTCATATGGAATCACGAATCATAAGGAAGAAAATGTGACTGTTACAATCACAATCAAAGCTCATGTTACAGTATATTCTCACCCAACGAAACTGAAACTATGATGCCCTAAAAGCATTAATCGTTTGCGGTAGGTCGAGTTTTGGGGTTTTATGACCCAAAACGTTCCTGAAATGAAATTGCACCTTGGCATTTTATTTTTCAGGTGGATGCCCACGGCAACATCCTGCTGACCAACCTCACCAACGAGATGAGCGGCGCCGAAATGATGGGGGCGCTCAACGACCCGCGAGTCACCATGTTCTCCTACGACAGCGCCAGCATACAGTATCGCAAGCCCATGACCAGCCGGGACATGTACGGCCGGCCCGCCCTGGACCGCCCTGTGGCCCATAAGAAGAGCCGCTTGAGGAGGAGGGCCTCGCAGCTCAAGGTGAAAATCCCGGACCTGACGGATGTCAATGCCATAGACAAGTGGTCGCGCGTCATCTTCCCCATCATCTTCACGTTCTTCAACCTGGTGTACTGGCTATACTATGTCCACTAAAGGTCAAAGCTTGAGGCGGCCACAAAAAAAACACCCGACTGGCGCTTTGCTTACGTCGGTTGGGTCCTTGTACAGTGTTGCGCAAATAAAAGTGTGTCTGGTGGGGGGTCGGGGTGGGCAGGGGGTCAACTTATCCAACTAGTTTGTATAAATTCTATTGCTGAATACACACAAGTCCCCTGGATGTCTTTTCAATGTAAATACGATTTAATATATAATATATAAATATACATATATATAAGAGAAATATAATTTAATAAATGATCTCACCTTTTGATCTATTCATCAGTACAACAAATGAAATAGATGAAATTAAACTAAGGGATTTTAAACGCACACATTTTTCTGTTTGGATTTTGTGCCAAAAAGTTAGAGACAATGCTATTTCCTTTATTAGGTTTCCTACTCTCAGCTTATTTTATCGCACTCTGCATGCATATAAAACACAGCTTTCATTTGCTATTGATTTTTTTTAAAAGACAATTGAAAAGAGCCCAGAGCAGAAAAGAGAGGGTAAGAAAAATGTTTATCATATATTAAAACTAATATTATTATCAAGCATAATTAAGTGTAAAATCTTTCTGTACAATTGACAAGATACTGCGAGATGACATACTATAAATTGGTGGAACTGGATTGTTTGTGCGCGATGGTTAGACTGAAGTGACTGATGAGGAGCAGGTGACATATCTTTACAGAGGACTTTGTTTTAGCCGTTTATCTTATGCTGAGTGCATGTCTGCTCTTTTACACAGTGCAATTTGCTTTATTTATTTTATTGCAGGGCAATATTTAGCCACTTATACTGTATGCTTTTAAACAACCATTGCATTTAAGGTTAGTCCTGGTCAAAATGTTAAATGTAACTTGACCAATAATTACATGAAGAGAAATTTGTGAACATTTCTAACCAAAATATTCTCACAGTGTCTGTGAGCATGTATAATGTAATTTTCTTTAAAAGAAATCAGGTAAAGAATGACCTATGATGTCACCATACATTTGAAAGTAACATTTTAAAAACTTGAGGCCCCAAACACTCTGTTAAGGTTTTTTGAACGATGACCTGTCCCAAATATCAATTTTAAAATGGTTGCCACGTCGGTAACCAGGGATGAGCTGCAGGTGGTCAACATTGTCAGATTATGGTCCTATGTAATTATTCTGCATATTTAAATAATTGAAAAGTTATATTAAAAAGAATTAAATATATATTATGTAAAACACATTTCCTTTTTTCGATCCCGATATGCAGCTTTCAGTAAGCATCAACATAACTTTGAACATTTTTGATTTTAAGGCGGTATATCACGTACACTGCATTCCTTTTAGAAACAGAAGTTGGTTTCCCATCATTGAAGAGATGTTATTTTTCTTTATTTTATGATTGTTGCTTATTCAAATTAAGCTATACTTTTAACAAGCCCCAGTCATCACTGAAGTGTTGACCAGCTGTGTCAAATGGGGCTGAATTTTTAAATCAGGACAAATAACTAGCCGTCCTTTGGCTATAATTTTGCTTATATGAAAGAGGGCAATTAATGTTTCAATATGTGGTGATGGGAAGCCTCCATTGACTGTGTGAGTAGGACTGAAGACAAATTACTGTAATGCTAACTTTGTGTTCAAAGAAACAAAAGTGATGTATGCTCACGAAACCGAGATTGTGTAATTACAGCGTTTGGGACGGTAGGAATATATCAAATAAAAACTGAAAAATCGACCTTGGTGATGCACTCTGACGAAGACAACCCCTTCTCCCCAAGCTGTTCTTACATTAAATATGATAAACTCAACTTGCCAACTAATTAGACAAGTCGTCTTCTCGATGCGGGAGTAGGACCTACAGCCTATAGACTTGAACTTTTATGTGGGCAATAGTTTGAGCGAGCATAATGCAGGGTCACTTTGACAGACACCTCAGATCTATCCCCGTTTGGTCCATCAATATGTCTACCAAAAATGAAACTGAACCAAAGTTTAGTACCAGAATGCTAATGCTGCTTCTGTATTGCTGTCATCGTGTCATACAAATTTCCACCAGCATAAGTGGCACATTCAAATATGCAGTATGACTCCCCCAAAAATGTCCCAAAGGGCGGATTATTGTTTCATTGTAATGTTATGCCAAGTAAAAGAATCTGACTGGAACTGCTTGTGTTATCAGGGCTCAAAAAGAAAAACATATACATGAAAAAAATACAAAAAGGCAAAACCAGAATAAACTGGCCACCGTAGTGTGCTCTCTCCTTATGGCTAAATATTGTGCCTTTAATAACAATCTCAATATTTTTCACAGGGTTTAACATAACTTATATTTATTGCGTAGGACTAAATAAAACCACTTGTAACTTTTTTAGGACTAAGTAATAAAGAAAGAAACTCAGCAACGGACTCAAAGGACACATTCTCACAATGAAAAAATAAAAGAACTCAAACTAAATACAGTGTCAAGCGAGTAGATTAGGACATTCCAGCATTTTGATGACAATCTGAATTCAATGCTGAAAAAAAGAAAAGATATATACTGTATATCCTGCGGTTGTTATTTTTCATGCTCTTGCAGTTTCTAAGCATTGCAGAATAGATGGACTGCATTAGCTTTTCCACAACAAAAGGGGTCCCTGAAGCACCACAGGGCCCTTGTTCAGCAGGAGAGGCAAATGGGACCCTAAATAGAAGATTTGCCCAAAAAGGCTCTTGAGACATGTAAGGCTGTGCAGATCTCTATTGTGTAAATTACTGTACATTTGTATCTCCTTTGCCCTATATGTGCTCTGGTGTGTACTGGCTGTGTGAATGGTGAGAGTGTGTGAGGTGATGCGTGTAGGGGTGGTGGTGATGGTGGTGGTGTCCGGGGCCATAATGGTACAAGAGTGCACATTTTCACATATTTGGATGTAAAGATATGTTCATGTGTGTAAATGGAAGACAACACGAAACACAACACACACTTTTAAATTGTACGATTTTAAATAATAGACTTGAAATAAAATGACCAACCTCTCTGCCAACGCAGTTCAAGAATGTGCATTTCATTTGGAGTAAGAACAATATGGACCAACAAATGGCTCCAAAATACTGAGTAAACTGTAGTTTGATTCCAGTGATTAATTGTACATTGTTTTTCACAGCTTTGAGCAGCATGCCTTCCCGTTGCAAATGAACATAGGGAAGTTTTTCTTTGGAAATGTGGTTGGCTTGTCTTTCCATACACGCATGAAAGTGTTAAGGTTACTCGTCATTTATTTGATACATTCTTTTTTGTGAGGTTCCTTGCCGAGCTCGAAGTTCCGAGAGATCAGTGATGCTGAAGGGACAATTCTTGCCTTATTTAGCGTCGTCATCTGTCTGGCTTCTTGCCAACATTTAATGTTGAAATATACAAGGCTGAGATCTCTTTAAAGTCGAAATATACAAAGCTGAAAGCTCTTTATGGTGGGAGAACTCCACAGTAGATGTTTGACCCCAAACTCTACAGAATGTGGAAGAAATAATAGCTGCATATAGCAACTGGCTGAATTCAGTCAGGCAATAGAAAATGGTTTCCATGCAACCTTTTGTTGTGTGTCAGAAGGATATGCGCACACAAAATAGTTGTACACATTTTATTGTACATAAAAAATGAATGTGCGTTTAGCATCATAAACGCTCTGCTTATAGCATGGTAAGTATATAGTCTGTCAGCTGCTAGGGCCCAGTTAGGGCATTAAATGTAAAGCTGTTGAGTGAAGCGCAAGGCAATCACGGTTCGCCATTACCCCATTGCCCTGACCACAGCCCTGAACCGCGTGGCGTACCGAGGGAGCACGCCATGTCTTGCGGCCTTTCTTATTCGCTGCTCGCAGAGTGCTTCAGAAGTACAGATACAAAAAGACAGCAAGAGGGCAAGCTCCCGCTTGAAAGTAAATTTACGTTGTCATCATCATCATCGTCGTCATACTTTTAATTATAATTCCGGGCTTTGAACCTTGTGTTCTGGACATGAGGGGCATTTAATATTTTTCAGGTCTCTGGAATCTACCTACCAGCTTTCAAAATAAGGCATCAGCCCAAATGTATCGAGTTAAATATACTGTAGGCCTACATACGATTCCATATTTCTTCCGAAACATTTTATTTTGATTCAACCAATGCTTTTTCTGATGCTAACTTTTACGACCAGCACTTTTTTCAATGTTTTGTCCCCGAGCGGGCGTGGCTACGATGGTTTTACTCGTTGTCGTACATGATGTCCCACTGTTCTGACTGTCCGACAGAGGCCCTCTGCATTTCTAAATACAGATGTACAGCCTAGTGTATAGGTGGATTATTTGTTTATCAAAACGTCGGATGCGCAGAATGATGGCGAAAAGAAAATTTGTTTGACTGGTTGCCATGGTTATCTCCGTGTGGTTAATTTGCAGTTGCGGTGTTAATTAGTGATTTTGTCAGTTTACTGTTACATTAAACTTCAATCAGAAAACGTGGTTATATGCTATAGACCCTATAGTATCTGTGGTATAAAGGCTGGGACGAATTTCAAATTATAAATATGTACACTTTGGGCCCTATTTTAACGGTCTGAATTGCAAGTGAAAAGCGCCAAGCGCAAGTAGCTTTGTGGGCGGTTCTACGGCGATGTCGCTAGTTTACCGGCGCGAAAAATTACTCTTGCGCCGGGCGCATATCTAAAAAGCGTTGGTCTGAAGTAGTCTAATTACCCGTAGGTGTGGTTTGGGCGTAACGTGCAATAAACCATCCCCTCTAAGAGCCATGAGCGCATTTGAATCGGACAAGTTGATATTTTAACAGCGCGTCTGCAGTCTCCGATGAGACAGATGCACATGAATTTCAAACTTCAAATAGCTCAGTTTATGGCCAAATAATATGGCCTAATTCACAAACGGAATAAGGTTTTCTTCCACAACTTCAGAAATACTGAGTCCTCAAATAAATTTCAGCAAAGAAAACGTATATGATATAACATATGATATGCGGTAACTTCTATTTAATGATATACGCAATACAATATAAATTGTTTCTTATCAGTATTGTATGCATGATCGTTATCGACTTGTGTTCCTAATATGCATGTGTCCCCCCGTTAATATACATTGCCATGGACTGTATTATGCGTTACCTGTTTAGTTTGCGTGTGTTTTTAAACAGATGGACACACACACTGACACCCGCATTCATTAATTATTTTACACATACACACACGCGCACCCGCATTCATTCATTCTTTTTAACACTCACTCGTGGTAAAACAATGTTTTCTCACAACCAAATACTCATCAATCCTAAAAGTTATGGGGATGTACACGATGTCTGTGTCCAGAAAATATGTTTTCTGTACGGTGTTTGCAGATTCATTGATTTAAAAGTACAAAGTATTACTGCTGTATCAGCTGTTCTTTCCCAAATAATTTACCAAGAATGTCTCTGCCTCTCTCTCTCTGGCTATGTAGATGAGAGAAGCAAAGTGTATGCGCGAGGTGCACAAGCAACATATGCATGCGCCCTTAACATAGCATCTGAACAACGTGCCACTGACTTTAAACCAGGTATTTCCTGGTTTGTGGCTCAAGTGGTTTCTGAAACAGCCAAATAGCACCAGGGAACGTTTGTGCCAGAACACACCTCCTCCTTTCGCCGAACCGCCCCTCGGGGCGCAAGATCATTCCCTAATTTACCGACGTGTGGCACAGGAGGGAAAAGAACGGTCTGCGCCAGTTGCAAACTAGAAACGACACATGCGCCACTGATTAAGTCAATTGCGCCAGATGCAAGATAGGGCCCTTTGAAAGTATAGACCTTCGCGATTCCCATTTAAACCAATGACGGTCACGCAGTGATTATTCTTCAAAACGAAAGCTGGTATATTGATGAAAAATTAATTAAACTAATCACACAACTCGGTTATATGCTATAGACCCTAGAGTGTGGTGGAAAGGCTGGGACGAATTTCGAATTATAAATATGTAGTACAATCCATAACGTTAGCTCTCTGGCTAGCCTGGACTAGAATACCTCCCGTTGCCAAGTCGTAGCTATGGTCCATCCTATTTATGTGAAAAACTTTATATTTGGATTGTAAAACGCATGAAAATATAAATGAATGATCTTAATTTCATTTTTTGGCAAGTGACTATGGTATAAGCGGGATAATGCCCTTTGAGGTGTCAAAAACATGTTTGATCGAAAATTAACATAATTAAAGGGGACTACTTTTTGAGGGAGATTAACTCAAACAGAGTATACATTTAATAAGCATGCAATACGAATAAGAAAAAGCATAATTATTAAAGTATTTGAATTGTTTTAGTATGTTGGCAAGCAAGAAGTAGAATGAATGGGATAATCAGTCTCATTAAAAGGGTTTGTGCAACCAACCGCACAACAAGACATGATTGCGCTCTCGTCTCTTTCTGCAAACGACATGCACGTAGAGCAGGGAGTGACGTAGAGTCACGTAGACTGATAATCCCTCTATAATAAGACGATATACGGTATCTTTCAGTAGATCATCATTGTTTTCTTCACATGTGGAGGTTATTGAGACGCATACAACAAGGTACCTTATGAATGTAGCTAGTTAGATGATGCTGCTTACTATTATTATTTCGTTCTGCTTAACCTTAAACAACTGCAACAGGAGGGCTTAGTAGAGGGGCTGATCATTTACTGCTACACCTCATAGTGTTCATTTATTAGGTAGCCAACCGCAAAGTGCGAAGGTAATCTATTGTATTTGTTGCTTTTATTATTATTCCGCCACGTTTGCTTACACTGCCTAAACGACTCGCACGCTTTTTATGAAACCTTCTGCAGCTGTAGAGGCTGAGAGAATATTAACAAATAAGAAAAATTAACTGATTGGCCCAAAAGTGGCGACTGTGGCGCTATAGCAATTGTGCAAAAATGCAAACTTTGAACAAGCATATCTTGTTCCGCTTGTGTCCGAGTTTGTTATCTCTCATTTACTAGTTAAAACATATTTGAAGCCATTTGATGTACCCATGGGCGAATGCTGCTGGAATACAAACTGGGGTCTGATCCACCATGGGGTCTCCCGGGTGAGGGTGCCTGATGATGAAGGACCACAAGCTCCTGACGAGCCCAGGATGGAGTATTGACAGGCAGAGATGGCAGAGAGATGAATGCTCTCCAAACTGATGCTATCAGACTCTGGCTGGAAGCTAGCGACTTGAGCCAGCTGGGAGGGTGCCAAGGCTGTTCCACCACAACATACCTGACTCACACTAATGTTTTACAACCCCTATGCATGTTGCATACTAGGGACCACCAGCACTTGACCGTACATTTATAATGCACATTTAATTCTGTGTTTTGTTGTGCTTCTGCTACTTTAGATGAAACTCAATTAAGTGCGATGGTTGGGTGCTCTGCTATTGGAGGATGACACAACAGTTGTCCAGCCAATGCCTTCATCTATTGAAAATCATATACTTAAAACAAATGGAGCCTTTTCCCTTTTTTATAATCACCAATCATCAGTGTTATTTAATTTAAAAAATGAAACGCATCCATTTCAGTTCCATTTTTTAAATTGCAATGATTTATCGAAACAAAGTTAGTCAAACAGCCGTAGTTTACTGTTACCTTAAAACATTACAGTTAGATTCAGTTGACAATGTGGGTGAAACATTTAGACTTTTTACTGTTCTCAGTCGAAGTCAAAGAATGTAAAAAAAACAACAAATTTTCTTCCGACTATTCATGTCCTGTAAACCTCATACGACTCGATATGACATTTGCCCATCGTCTGAATCAAGAACAGACCGCGCACATTCTCTCATTGAGGAGACTCATCTCATGGCTCTCATTCCAGTCCCGTGGAAGAGACTGATTCAGGAGGAGTTGGGGAGTCAGGGAGTCATGAGGAGGAGTCAGGGAGTCATGAGGAGTCAGGAAGTCATGAGGAGTCAGGGAGTCATGTGGAGGAGTCAGGGAGTCATGTGGAGGAGTTAGGGAGTCATGTGGAGGAGTTAGGGAGTCATGAGGAGGAGTCAGGGAGCCATGAGGAGTTAGCGAGTCATGTGGAGGAGTTAGGGAGTTATGTGGAGGAGTTAGGGAGTCATGTGGAGGAGTTAGGGAGTTAAGGAGTCATTTGGAGGAGTTAGGGAGTCGTGAGGAGTTAGGGAGTCATGAGGAGTTAAGGAGTCATGAGGAGTCAGGGAGTCATGAGGAGTTAAGGAGTCATAAGGAGTCATCTAGAGGAGTTAGGAATTCATGATGAGGAGTTAGGGAGTGTCACATGACGTGGAGAGGAGGTTAAAAAGTCTGAGGAGTTTATTTAATATTTTATGCTCTTTGACTGAGCCGTCAAAAGTCAAATGTTTTAACTGCGTTGTCAACTGAGTCAAATTCAGAGCTCCTTTGACCACATGTTCCAAATGCAAATGACACACTTGGAATCAAGTCAGACCTTTATAATAAACAGTATACATCAGTACTGGTGGTCCCTAGTATGCAACATGCGTAGGGGTTGTAAAACACCGGTGTTGGTCAGGTATGTTGTAGTACAGGGGTCTCAAACTCAACATACCTGGAGGCCGCTGGAGGTAGAGTCTGGGTCAGGCTGGGCCACATCAAGTATTCCACAAAAAAAAAGGAGCACAACTGACTCAATCGCTGTCAACAGGGGACATTTTATAGTGGTTGGTGGGAACCGGGACATTTTAACGTCCTTTGGCTTTTGTCGGAATTCAGGACACGCAACTCAAAATTTGGACTGTCCCGGCAAAACCAGGACATCTGGTCACGCTATCACAAGTGATAAAAAGCGTGGCAAGCGACTCAACGTTTGACAACAACGCACGGTCGCACTAATACTAAACTTTGATGTGAAGTAGGGGGCCACAAAATATCATCCCGCGGGCCTCAATTGGCCCCCGGGCCGCGAGTTTGAGACCCCTGTTGGAACAGCCTTGGCAACCTCCTAGCTGGCTCAGGACGCTGGGTTCCAGACAGTCAGGGCATTCAGTGAAGAGTCAGGACAAGATAATCACCTTCAGAGGAAGGTGGTCACCTTGGTATCAGTATTATGTAGCATCAGTTTTGAGAGCAGCACCCTCTTTCAGGCGACTATATCACCTAGACGAAAATATGGAATCATACTTAAAGTAAATATTTCATTAAAGAAAATTAAAGTTCACGTTTTTTTTAAATCAGTTTCAAACTTTTTTCTATGTAGGATAGTTGTTTTGAAACTTTGACACTTTTTTTTTACTCACAAAACTTGTGTTTTTAATAATTGAGTCCCATATTTCACTCCATACTAATTGCCCATAAATACTTAAATTCATTGTTGTCACAAAAGTGCACACCAACCATACCAGACTTTAAATATTCTCAAAATATATTCACCCCATCATTGGTTGTGCTCTGCTATCTTCCACAAAAGCTTCAGTCACCAACATCATTAATAACATGTTGAATAACATACAATGTTTATACATTTAAGTGTGAATATTATTTATCCAAGATATGGCAATAGTTATTAATAAAATAATTAAAATGCAAGGATTCTTGGTACACATTTATTGCACAAAATATGTTGCAGGGGAATGCTTAGAAGTTAAAGACAGCCTTATGCAGAAATGGTTCCACTAATTTGTGAGTATTAACATTTATTTAATATTCTCAATATACTCTGACAATGTACTTTGACAGAAATCAGTGTAGCACGATCACAGATGAAAATAATTTCACAATGATGACGTCCCAGCCTGTTCCTTTGGCCATAGAACCAGAGTGGGATGTATATTATTTCAGCTGCAGCACTACCTGCAAAGGCGAAGTGTGTAACATCAGCAGTGTCTATGGACGTTTAAAGCAGAAATCTCAAACCCCCCCTCTGCCATCTAGTGGATAAAGGCGATACAGAAATACACAGCAGATGTTTTTATGGCATAATATGGCTCAAAGTTGTACAACATATCTCTGAGAAAATGTCAAAATGTGTTGCTGTGTGGAACTGCACGCATGCCACTGACGAGCACAGACATTGCTGAATCTTGATTTTCTACATTATATAGCTATGGTGTTCAACTTGTTTAAAAGCAGAACAGTTAACATTCTCACACACACACACACACACACACCACACACACACGCACACGCACACACACACACACACACACACACACACACACACACACACACACACACACACACACACACACAGGCAACAAAGAGACACACACTACCTTGTTGGCAGCTTCTAGGGAGCTGATTAGTGTGTTCAACTCCTCCCTGCCCATCTCTATGGCAACGGACCGGAGTGCACCCCCCTCTCGCACATACAGGCTGAGATTGAGAAGCGGCGTCTGGAGTGATGAAATCTTATCACTGGACAAGGCTAACTGCAGAGGATAACACAAAGACAACAAAACACAAAGCTGGGAGTCAGAGAGGTTAGAATTCTTCAATTCATTTCCTACCCTTTCTCTCACTTACAGTGAAGAAAATAAGTATTTGAACACCCTGCTATTTTGCAAGTTCTCCCACTTAGAAATCATGGAGGGGTCTTAAATTGTCATGGTAGGTGCATGTCCACTGTGTGAGAGATAATCTAAAAAGAAAAATCCAGAAATCGTGTGATACAGCTGAAAATAAGTATTTGAACACCTGTCTATCAGCTAGAATTTTGACCCTCAAAGACCTGTTAGTCCGCCTTTAAAAATCCTCCTCCACTCCACTTTATTATCCTGAATCAGATGCACCTGTGTGAGGTCGTTAGCTGCATAAAGACACCTGTCCACCCCATACAATCAGTAAGACCCAAACATTCAGCATGACTAAGACCAAAGAGCTGTCCAAAGACACCAGAGACAAAATTGTACAACTCCACAAGGCTGGAAAGGGCTATGGAGAAATTGCCAAGCAGCTTGGTGAAAAAAGGTCCACTGTTGGAGCAATCATTAGAAAATGGAAGAAGCTAAACCTGACGGTCAATCTCAATCAGAGTGGAGCCCCATGCAAGATATCACCTCGTGGGGTCTCAATGAGGCTAAGAAAGGTGAGGAATCAGCCCAGAACTACACAGCAGGACTTGGTCAATGACCTGAAAAGAGCTGGGACCACCGTTTCCATGGTCACTGTTGGTAAAACACTAAGACGTCATGGTTTGAAATCATGCATGGCACGGAAGGTTCCCCTGCTTAAACCAGCACATGTTAAGGCCCGTCTTAAGTTTGCCAATGACCATTTGGATGATCCAAAGGAGTCATGGGAGAAAGTTTTGTGGTCAGATGAGACCAAAATGGACCTTTTTGGTCATAATTCCACTAAGCGTGTTTGGAGGAAGAAGAACGATGCGTACCATCCCAAGAACACCATCCCTACTGTGAAGCATGGGTGGTAGCATCCTGCTTTGGGGGTGTTTTTCTGCTCATGGGACAGGACGACTGTACTGTATTAAGGAGAGGATGACTGCAGTCATGTATTGTGAGATTTTGGGGAACAACCTCTTTCCCTCAGTCAGATCATTGAAGATGAATCGTGGCTGGATCTTCCAACATGACAATGACCCAAAGCACACAGCCAGGAAAACCAAGGAGTGGCTTCGTAAGAAGCATATCAAGGTTCTGGAGTGGCCAAGCCAGTCTCCAGACCTAAATCCAATTGAAAATCTTTGGAGGGAGCTGAAACTCTGTTTCTCAGCGACAGCCCAGAAACCTGACTGATCTAGAGAAGATCTGTGTGGAGGAGCGGGCCAAAATCCCTCCTGCAGTCTGTGCAGACCTGGTGAAGAACTACAGGAAACGTTTGACCTCTGTAATTGCAAACAAAGGCTACTCTACCAAATATTAACGTTGGTGTTCAAATACTTATTTTCAGCTGTATCACATGAATAAATTGTTAAAAAATCATAGATTGTGATTTCTGGATTTTTCTTTTTAGATTATCTCACACAGTGGACATGCACCTACCATGAAAAGACCCCTCCATAATTTCTAAGTGGTAGAACTTGCAATATAGCATGGTGTTCAAATACTTATTTTCTTCACTGTACTTCTCAGAAACATTTCAGAATGAAATAGATCCTAAAACAATTATAATGTGTATAAAGTAAACAAAAGCCTTCACAAGGTTGTTGACTGTTACACACCAGTGCATGTTATGAGCAGTAGACATTGACCGTGGTACTCGAACAATGCTTATGTTGGAAGAGTGGACCTGAAATGACAGGAGAGCTACGTGTGTGCTCTGTGCGTAGGTGAATATCAGATCTCTAGAATCTGCGCCCTCATATTAGGCTGTTTTTAGGGTAATATCAGATCTGTAGAACCTGTGCCTACTGTGCATTTAGAGGTTTCTGTTGGAGCAGAAGGTCCTCCGATGAGCCCCGTTAATCAACGAGTGACCAGTGTGTTTCTACACCGGTTTGCCGTCTCTTTTCCATGGACAGCCTGTATCACCGTTCTCCCTGTGCCTGCTGCTCATCAGAACGTTGCTCTACGCTCCATATGAGTAGTTAACGTTATGGAAAGGATTTGGATTGTGATATTAAGGATAGGATAATGTTAAACGGAACATGCTGCTGGGACATTGTCAGACACACGTTCTTTAAAAAAAGATTGAGCTATTTGATCAGAGACATTACTATTCAATGTTTTACATCCTTTTTCAAATCAAATCAAATGTTCACTGATTTTGTAAATGTATATCCATGTAACTTTAACTGTATTGCTTTAAATTGACGTTATTCTCCCCATCTTCTCCTCCAGCTGCCCCCTGGCGATCGGATATTAGCAACCTAGAATAAACACGATTGGACAATATGAAAATGGACAGGAAAGGGCTGGGACAAGCTGACTGGAGTATAAGACACAAACAACAGAGACACATAGTGGGGCTTGTTTCTGAGTGTGAACACATCCAACTGCAAAAAGAAATATGAAAATATAATTCAGCATTAAAAGTACAGTATTATGTAAGGGATCCTTCATTTCAAGCAGTTGAAATGCTTTTGTTGGATCTTTATTTAGTAAATATTAGGATCAAATGCAAATAAATTGTGGCTGTCGCCAATTGATATATTTTCATTAACAAAAATATCAACGTTATATAAAAATAGATGCATTAATTATTATACTTAAGACATACACAATGATGCCCAATAATATGTAGCCCAATGCTTACATTGCCTTTTCCTTTGAGTAAGTAAATAAAATATAGGAACATATCCCATAAAAACACCAGTCTGGGAGATCAAACCATTAAGAACCAATAACATGTGTCCCTTGTTCTGCCTCTCCTGCCTTGAAACTAATGTGGCCATACAAAACTGGTCTTTGAGAGGGCCTTTTGGAAAGTACTTGTATGTCAATTTCCCAGGCGATGCCATGCTGAATTAGCCTGGTCCTACCAGACTCTCGTACTTCATTTAATTTGCACAGAGAGTCTGGACCTACTCAATTGACAAGCTAACTCACTTAAAGGCGGGTGTTTGTTGAAGTTTAAAACTATTGGATCTGCCCAGTGCCACTCCGTATCTACCATAACCAATCACTCACGTTTGGCCGGGAATCACGTTGTGCGCAGGCTGTAAGTGTAAACAAACCAAACACCGTGCATGAAGAGGTCCGTCAACGAGAGCTGACTTTAACGTCATTGTTCTCAGCCACTCCTTCTGTTCGCTGATTGGACGCAGAATATTTGGACGGAGAAAATCCATTAACATACCGCAGACCAGGACGTAGTACTGAAGGGAAATAAAAATTGAGCGGAAGCACTTTTAAGCGACTCAACGTTTGACAACAACGCACGGCCGCACTAACACTAAACTTTGATGTGAAGTAGGGGGCCCCAAAATATCATCCCGCGGGCCTCAATTGGCCCCCGGGCCGCGAGTTTGAGACCCCTGTTGGAACAGCCTTGGCAACCTCCAACCTCAGGGCATTCAGTGAAGAGTCAGGACAAGATAATCACCTTCAGAGGAAAGTGGTCACCTTGGTATCAGTATTATGTAGTATCAGTTTTGAGAACAGGCGTACATTTTTAGAATCTATTTTGATAAAAGGTCGGTTTGACATGGTATGTTGTATGTCCTGGCACTTAAAGGTAGTAGCATCGTGTAGCATCTTATCCTAGCTATCTTTGTTGTATGCAGGAATGCAATTGTTAGTGCTTGGCACTTGGTTCTATGAACATCCTTACTGAACCGACAGAGATATATTGTTGCTTCTCCTTCATCTGATAAAGGTATGTATTGTACGTCGCTCTGGGTAAAAGCGCTTGCTCAATGCCCTAAAAGTCAAGTAAAAGTAGCAATTCCAACGGTTTGATCCCCCTGACTGGTGTTGTCCATTACCTCATGAAGGATCCCGATGGACATAAGGACCTGAAGATAGAAACAGCTTCCCTGAGCGCAGCAGGGAGAATGAGGCCTTCCTAAAGCAGCAGGGGAAGAGGTTGGGTGGCGAGGTACCTTTAACTGCCAGTCAAAGTCCTGCAGATTGGCGCTTGACATCAGGTGGGTCCTCTGGAGCAGAGCCTTTCGGAGCTCCTCTCGCCGGGCCTCCAGCACACTCAGGACAGCCGCACCGTAGCCAGGGCCCACGTCGTTCAGCCCCGCCAACACCTACACCATGAAGGTGAAAGGGGTGGGGTTACTGCTGGTTTATGGCTCTCCATGAAGCCTCACAGCGGCATGGTAGGAAACACTCCTCTATAGCCTGATTCATGACCCCACCATACTGAACATCTGATAGAACAGGACACACTGGCAACAACAAATATCTCAGATTGGATGGATTGAAACTGATTTTCATGAAGGTACCAACATCTCATCACAAAGGCTAAACGTTATTCCTCAGAATGTATCAAACTAGAAGAACACAACTGGAGCCTTCCAGACGTCTAAATACCACCCCACTTCACATGGCTGCTGCTACTGTACTCCACCTGTTCCTCAGAGGCCCCCTCCGCCACCGTCTTCAGGAGGAGAGACGACAGGCAGTCCTTCAGGGCCAGCCACTCCTCCAGGCTCCAGGTACCACTGTAGTCCACCAGGCTCGGAGGTTCCCCCCTGCAGACCTCGTCCACCACTCTGTGACAGAGCTGGATCAGGGAGAGCCTTTCATTGTCGGTCATTGTTTCTTATTTAACACGGCACACTCCATGTCGTTCAACAAAAGCGATTTAGATCGAATGTCAAACGGTCCATTGACATCACAGTGGAGCAGAGCTCACACATTTACAAGAATCAGTTTCAGTGGGATTGTTCAGTTTTATTTCGTTACCGATACCTTGCAAGAAGCTATAAAGCAACAGACAACAAAGAACAAAATAGTGTGCTGCTTGATTAACCGGTAGGTTGTAAGTGAATAAACAAGCCTGTGCTCATTTTGACCAAACACCTCATACAACCCTACATTTACCTTAACGCTGCTTTCTATCTTTATTTCCTGACACGTTCAACTGAAGAACATTCATACCATCAGTTACATTTATATGGAAAAACGATATAGATCTGCCTCCATGCTTGAATCTTATGCCTTGGCTCCTGCAGCTATAGGCAGGCACAGCCAAGTGCTTTTGACTCCAGGTCTTATTGTTTAACAGTCGTGCTATTCCATTAATTCATTTCCATTAATTCCCCCCCCCCTATATTGATGAAGACATATCGATATGTCTCAGGCGTTGACAGCTGATCAAACCCATCGATCATTGATCTCTTCATAACCAAAGGCACTTCGACTCGAGCTGTCCGTAAAGGTTCAACATCGGTGAGTTTATTGTCATTGAACACAATCAGATTCAATTTATATTTTGATACTAAGTCCAAGTCTAAATTAAAACTACTTAATTGTAATACTGTACTTATATAACGTACTGCATGGAGAGAATGACGTATGTTGGTTGCGTCATGATTGTCCCTAAAACTATCATAACCACGGATAAATAACAACTATAATATAATAATATAATAATATAATAATAACACTCACACGTTGACATTCTGCGGCCGGAACCTTCCTAAGGGACAGCATGGTTTCCTTTAGGTCCGCCTTCGGTCATGTGACTGCAATCACACGTGACTGTTATCAGGTGACTGCAATCATGTGACTGTGATCAGGTGACTGCAATCATGTGACCATGTGACAGCACGGGTTCCTGGTGACCGTACGATGGATTATGGTACAAAGATAATGTTTTAGAAAGAAGATGAATTAAACATTTAGGGCGGAGGCTGACTGACACACATATATATATATATATATATATATATATATTATATAATATATATATTATATATATATATATTATATATATATATATATATATATATATATATATATGGGAGTAGCATCCAGAGTTGTGCACTAGTTTTATTTTAGAACTACAGTAGTATGATATTATCTTTATATTATATTTTAGTGCTTGTTTGAACACTAAGTGTTCATTTGGGCCACTTATACATGTGATGGTCTGATGAGCGCAGACAGGTCCTTAGGTTGAAGGAGTGAAAGTGAGAGCACTCCGCTTTGTTTGCGCTGGGTGTTGGTCCCTGGGTACAGTAGGACACTAGGGCTGTACGCTAGACCCTAGTTCTCTAAGTAGCCTACCGTATGGGCATTTAAACGTGTTAAAAACAACTAAGAAACTCGCACAGATGAATCCCCGTCCTCGCACACCGAACACGGTGAGTTCTGTTTCAGTGTCTTTGTGTCCGACACATGAGGGTGACCAAGGCTGTCCTATTGTTTTTTGCATAGACTTGTCCTTTAACACTGGTGAATGACCGTACAAGTTATGGCTTTGCTTAATACTCATACTTACTTGAATGCACATTAAAGACGGCATAGTTGATTTATGAAGTATGACGCATTAACTATAAATGAATAACGTTGAGAACTACCGTATAAGTATCCATCTAATTATTCTAAACTCTCAATGTTATAGACGTATTCCCTAATATGGATTTAGGCGGAAATGGGTGTGGCCATCAGAAAGCGGTAGGTCCTTTTCTGCCAAGGTCGGAATTGTGGCATTCATTCATATCTGCAGGCATACCTTCATATCTACTGCAGGCATACCTTCATATCTACTGCAGGCATACCTTCATATCTACTGCAGGCATACCTTCATATCTACTGCAGGCATACCTTCATAACTACTGCAGGCATACCTTCCAATATAGCTACTCCAGGCATATCCTCGTATGAATTATGTGAGTCATCATTATATTATACCTCCACATGGACACTGCCAGAGGGATAATGTTTTTCTCCCAGAGCAGAGACATTGTTAGATGTTGTCATTGACGTAGATTTTGGATATCTCCCTCGTATACGTGCAAAAAATTCAGTCATTTGCATAGCCAGGAAGGCATGTATAGAGGGATGTTTATATAGGGATGCAACCATCAAATATTTAGCATTGTTGACTGATTTGTTTGTTAAATAGTATTGTTGATTTAATATGGCGCCATCTAAGAGAAATGTCATAAAATAAACACATACACCAAATATACACATTTCTGAAGCCATGACAAATGCACATACAGTCAGGATAGAGTCAAAGACTCTGACTGTTTCAGGGGGTCGACTCTGTGAGGGGATGGTGTCATGATCAGGGAGCCGCGGCAGGGCGGACCGGACACCTCCGCGGAGGGTTCGTGAAAGGGCTTATTGTTGATAATGACCGGCGACGTCCTATACCTCATCCCGCATATTACACGGATAATTGCCAAAACGAAAAAATAACTTCATACGGTGTGTCTTTTTACGATTTATTCGTTACCCAGCATTCAGCAGAGAAATAGTCCGCGAAAGACGTTGTCGTCGCTTAGCAACTGGGTACGCTGGGGCTGATAAATGACCGGAGTACTTCCGGGGTGCTACGAAACACGGCGGAGAAACCCAAACCCTGGAAGTTATGAAGGCCCATGAAAGTGAACGGAGCGGTCCACAGCATTGAGCCTTGTAATACACAAAGTAACACGACTCCTCAAAGGACAGAAGTATCCCCAGTAGTATCTTCAAAGTGAGATTAAAGGTTTGTGACCTTATGTTTGTAGTTACCTGGCTTGAACATGTGTTTCTATGGTGTACTTCTTTTTCTATCTGGCTAGGCTAATACATTTGTCACATGACTCGTACCACGTCAGGAGAAATAAAGAATACATTTCTTATAAGATAATGTATTTTCATTTTTTACCTTGAAAGTATTTCACTATTTTGGATATGTGCATCATAGACACAGTCAATCAATCAGCAGCGAATGACCCCGCTGTTGTCTTGTGTGTCCTGTTTTCATAGGATGACAGCCATGTGAAATCCCCTTAGCCATCCATCACTGAGGGAGGGGGGGGGGGGGGGGGCGCCCCCACGGTAAGGCTGGTGGGGATCTCCCCGCTGAAGTGAAGGGGCTCCTCATGGAGGGCCTCCATTGGCTCGGTGCAGCGCTGTCAGCAGATGGTGGCTCAGAGCGGAGCTCGCGGCTGGTACTCTGCCCCCGATGGCCACCTCGGAGCGGGCGGCGGCCCCACGACGTGCAGGCTGAGTGGGAAGCGGAGGACGGTGATCGCCCGGCACGGGCCCTACCGGGCTGAGTACCGGGCCATATCCAGGGAGTACCAGGGCAACGCCATCCGCACCACCAAGTACAGCCTGCTCACCTTCATCCCCATCAACCTCTTCCAGCAATTTCGCAGGTTATCCCATTTATACCATTTGAGTTGAAGCCTGAAAAGTCTACATTGTATATAGAAATTGCTTTTTGAGACACTTAAGTAAATAAAACACTGGCAATACAATATAGGAGTGAAAAACCGGACCATAAAATCTATATGAAAATCTATAAAAGTAAAACACTTAAAAGCAAAGATTCGAAGGTGTAATGTACAGGGTTAGGGTAAGATATTCTGTCAAATAGACGCTCACTTTAAACTAGAGCTAGCTGGTAGTTGCAAACCCTGCATGCTGGACCTCTTTAGTAGAATAAAGATATTCAGCGGAGCCCTCGCATTTAAAACAAAATGAAACCCAATAAACCGCCAATGTGTGCAGGGTCCGGGAGGGTAACTTGGGGTTCTAGCTCAAGCAGGCAATTTTCCTCGGGAATCATACTTGAGTAAGGTTCAGGGGAACTCTGCCTAGTGTGAGTGCGCCCTTATACATTGAAACTCAAGAAGGATATGTTAACTTCAATGAATCAATATTCTTCTCCTATGCAGGGTGGCAAACCTGTACTTCCTGTTTCTGGTGCTGCTGAACTGGGTGCCGGCGGTGGAGGCCTTTCAAAAGGAGATCACCATGGTGCCTCTGCTGGTGGTCCTCATCGCCATCGCCTTCAAAGACGCTGTGGAGGACTACCGGCGCTACCGGTTTGACAAGACTGTCAACCACAGCCTGGTGCGCGTCTACTGCAGGTGATGGAGGATGACTGATTGACTACATGACTCAATTTATAGAACTAGATAATGAATATACACGTCACCGGCCACTTTATTAGGTACACCTTGCTAGTACTGGATTTGACCCACTTTTGCCTTCAGAACTGCCATAATCCTTTGTGGCATAGATTCAACAAGGTACTGGAAACATTCCTCAGAGAGTCTGGTCCATATTGACATGATAGCATCACGCAGTTGCTGCAGATTTGTCGGCTGCACATCCATGATGTGAACCCGTTCCACCACATCCCAAAGGTGCTCTATTGGATTGAGATCTGGTGACTGTGGAGGCCATTTGAGTACAGTGAACTCATTATCATGTTCAAGAAACCAGTATGAGATGATTCATGCTTTATGACATGGCGCGTTATCCTGCTGGAAGTAGCCATCAGAAGATGGGTACACTGTGGTCATAAAGGGATGGACATGGTCAGCAACAATACTCAGGTAGGCTGTGGCGTTGACATGATGCTCAATTGGTACCAAGTGTGCCAAGAAAATATCCCCCACACCATTGCACCACCACCACCAGCCTAAACCGTTGGATGGATGGATCCATGCTTTCATGTTGTTTACGCCAAATTCTGACCCTACCATCCGAATGTCGCAGCAGAAATCGAGACTCATCAGACTAGGCCACCTTTTTCCAATCTTCTATTGTCCAATTTTGGTGAGCCTATGCGAATTGTAGCCTCAGTTTCCTGTTCTTAGCTGACAGGAGTGGCACCCGGTGTGGTCTTCTGCTGCTGTAGCCCATCCGCCTCAAAGTTCGACGTGTTGTGCGTTCAGAGATGCTCTTCTACATACCTTGGTTGTAACGAGTGGTTATTTGAGTTACTGTTGCCTTTCTACCAGCTCGAATCAGTCTGGCCTTTCTCTTCTGACGTCTGGCATCAACAAGGCATTTGCGCCCACAGAACTGTCGCTCACTGGATAATTTCTCTTTTTCGGACCATTCTCTGTAAACCCTAGAGATGGTTGTGCGTGAAAATCCCAGTAGATCAGCAGTTTCTGAAATACTCAGACCAGCCTGTCTGGCACCAACAACCATGCCACGTTCAAAGTCACTTAAATCACCTTTCTTCCCCATTCTGATGCTCGGTTTGAACTGCAGCAGATCGTCTTGACCAAGTCTACATGCCTAAATGCATTGAGTTGCTGCCATGTGATTGGCTGATTAGAAATTTGCGTTAACGAGCAGTTGGACAGGTGCACCTGATAAAGTGGCCGGTGAGTGTATGTTACCCAAGGGGCTGTCCAGTCCAAAGGCAAGAATCAGAACCACACGTTGGATGTCCTCATGTGTTCAGTCAAAGACCACGACTGTGCTTTACCTCCACATATCGTTGGACTGATGCGGCTCCTCTCTTTATTCTTGGCATAGCAAGCAGAAAGCCTACATCGACCAACACTGGCAGGATGTCCGGGTGGGAGACTTCATTCGCCTGTCCTGCAACGAGATCATCCCAGCCGATGTGTTGCTGCTGTACTCGTCGGACCCCCGGGGCATCTGTTACATTGAGACGGCCAACCTCGACGGGGAGACCAACCTCAAACAGAGACGGGTAGTCCCAGACCTGCCCCTGCAGGTAGGGTGCCTCTGGAGCTGTCACCATACCATACCAGTGTTGGCTCCACTGGTATGAATGAGTCCACAGTTTATCAATAAGTGTTTGATAAACTCTACATCCTCTTCACTGGGACTCCCTCTGCGAACATATCCCTCATCTCCCAATATTCTCTGATATAATTGTCTGTCATCATGCTCAGATATGCTTTGAATACCATCTGCAGACAATGTATTGATGGTCAATATGTCCTCTATCAATGGTTACCTGCTTGATTACTTAGCCAGTAGAATCAATATATTCCTGCAGTTTAAACATGTTGAAGGAATAAAAGGAAATCAATAAACTGCAATGACTTGTCCAATGTTATGGATTTCATGGAACATTGCTCTCTGATGCCTTATGCATACCTTGTTAACCCTTAATAACAATTTGAAATGAATCAGATATTTCTGTTCTGTGTTTCTGTATTTCTGATAATTAATCATTCATAATTATTTTTAAAAAAAGGTTATTAACTATTGACCATTTTAAATGGTTTTATTACTATTCAAAATGTGTTAATTTCCTCTTTCCTTTATTTGGGGAGTGTATATTTGGTGTTTCCATATCAATGATTTGTGGCCATACGCTTCTGATAAAAATGCTCAAGTTACGTGGCTTTGGTTCTGTTTGTGACCTGCATCCTTGTTTACTGTGTGTGTGTGTATGTGTGTGTGTGTGTGTGTGTGTGTGTGTGTGTGTGTGTGTGTGTGTGTGTGTGTGTGTGTGTGTGTGTGTGTGTGTGTGTGTGTGTGTGTGTGTGTGTGGTGTGTGTGTGTGTGTGTGTGTGTGTGTGTTTCAGGGATGGGAGCTGACTCCAGAGAGCTTCTATTGTCGTATTGAATGTGAAAAGCCTAATAATGACCTGGGCCGGTTTCGAGGTTACATGTACGTATTAACTCAAGTCCTAACGTGTATAGGAGTATTGATTACACTTTTGCTACGGTATTAAGTATTTCAATTTCAGTGTGTGGGTGATGTAGAATTTCTTCAGGGATAATTAATAATGAATATAGGTAGTATCCGAACATATGCCCAACATACAAACACTACCTAAACCTCCAAATGGTGCATTGAGTTCTTCAAGGTTTTATTGTGTTGTGTACATTTTGTCTTGCCCTGTTCCTCGTCCTCCATGGCAGGGAGCACACCAGTAAGGTCCGCGTTGGTCTCCACAACGACAACCTGCTGCTGCGGAGCTGTACCGTCCGCAACACGCAGACCGTGGTTGGCCTCGTCCTCTACGCTGGTGAGCCTGATCAGCGCCCTATTCAACACTATCCCAGGAGGCATAGGGCCTTTTACTGACTGCTTCTACTTGTTCTCTAAGTAGTGTACAATGTAGTGATTCTGTAGGGATAAGGGGAGCAGTCTAATGGGCTTGAACTCAATGGGCCTTATTCAGCTAGCTTGCTTCAGAAGCTCCGGAGGAAACTGCTGCTTTGGGTTCAACTGAACTGTTTGAGTGCGATATACATCGTGAATGCAATGGCAATCTTGCTCATTGGTTGGTTGAGGGTTGTAGATTTTGATATGGACGCATACTTTAAGCTGTTTTGCAGTAAAGAAAGCTTTTACTTGTCTGCTTACTTTTCTCAACTGAAACCCAAGCAGGTGCGTACTGTTTGCTTCGAAACTAGTTCGGAAAATAAGTCAAGCTGGATATCTTTCGTGGCAATTCCTTTATGAGATATTGTGTCTAGGACAGATTCCACTGTGAAAAAAAAAAAGCACACAATAGTTGAATGCATAAATTAAATAGGTTAATTAACGCAGTCTTTTACACAGGTTAAACGTGGCTATAAATACAAGTTCAAAATCTAATTGCAAGCAACCATGACAAGGTCCTACTGTATGGCGAGTATGGTGACAAAGGCCGAGTGAATACTTCATAGTAAACATTGTTTCATGCCATGTCTGGTAATCAGTTTGGTCAAGGCAGACTGGAACCAGCGCCCTCACGGCCATGTGGCTGACGCTGTATGACCACACTACTACACAGACGTTTGATTTACCAAGGGCAGATGACACATATGTTTTGAGAGGGATCAGTCTTCCATATGTGGCATGTGCAAAGTATACAGTCAAACAGTCCATGTCAAATTTTACTTTTGAGAAATGATGTAAGTACCCCTTTAAAGCCCGGCCTTGCGTTGGATAGAGGCCTCAGTTTGGATAGGCAGACTTCAAACCAATGCATCCAATGAATCTATTATATAAATATGTATTTTTTATTATACTTTGGACATTTGGCATGGCAAATAAAACAATGTGTGTATATATATGTGTGTGTGTGTGTGTGTGTGTGTGTGTGTGTGTGTGTGTGTGTGTGTGTGTGTGTGTGTGTGTGTGTGTGTGTGTGTGTGTGTGTGTGTTGTGTATATATGTGTATATATATATATGTGTATATATATATGGCAATTTTGCTCATTGGTTGGTTGAGGGTTGTAGATTTTGATCTGGACGCATATATATATATATATATATATATATATATATATATATATATTACTCATATAGTTATATATAGTATATATATATATATATATATATATATATATATATATATATATATATATATATATATATATATATATGGCTCCCCTCTCCACCTATATTGAAAGCAAAGCCTACGTAGTTTTGAATCAAAGTTATAGCTGTTTAAACATCCCATATCCATATATTTCACTTTAAATTGTTGGTGGAGTTGTGGTCATTTGCGTAGTATGAGAGTTGTGTGATGGAGTTTGTTCCAGTGCTAGCCCTTGTACAGTTATCAGTAAATAATGTTTGAATAATTGACCTCCTGCGTGAGATAGCTGAATACGACATGCCTACGCTACTGTATGTTGTTATATTTCATAACATCGGTCAATGGCGGTACTCGGAGAGCCAAATATTTTATGAGGTGCTCGCGGTAAAAAGGTTAGTATTAATGTGTTGTTTTTGTTGATTATTGGGTGCTGGACCGACCAGGCCATGAGACCAAAGCCATGAAGAACAACAGTGGGCCGCGGTACAAACAGAGCCGGCTGGAGAGGCGCCTCAACAGGGACGTGTTGTGGTGTGTCTTCCTGCTGTTCTCCATGTGTCTGACCGCAGCCATAGGTCGGTGTTTCCGTCGGGACCTTTAATGTGGTGACAGGGCTTACGGGCTGATTCATTCCGTGAAGGACTTATCTTTTTGTAAACAAAGCAGTACTTGGTCACTGTTCAAGCTGGTTTCTTCTCTTTTTTTTTTTTGAAAGATTATTAGATGAAAATAACATTTCAAATGTGGCTGTTTGCGTGGAACCTCTTGGACCATGCGTTGTGAAGGTGGTTTCCATTGAGGCATCTTTCAACCTCTTTCCGTTCTGCCCTTGCAGGGCACAGTCTCTGGCTCCAGAGATGGACTGACCCCATTTATTCCATCGCTGAGCCGGTGTCTCCTACACTGGCGGGGTTCTATGTCTTTTTGACCATGATCATCGTGCTGCAGGTAGATATATTAACTTGATCACAGGCGATAGGATGTCTAAGCTTTAAATACGTAACCTATCACATAGAATTCTATCCACACACCTAGCGAATATCTCAAGAAATATATGTTAATCTTCATGTGAAAGTCGGCTCAGACTCTAAACCTCCAGACTGTAGAGTCCGTATCCCCTCACTGTGGTACTTTCTCAAAGTCGTATGTCGCCTTTATGTCAGTGTACGCTAATCGGTCGCCCACTTGGAGAATCAACTCCAGCCATTCACTTTGCATGAAGGAATAGAAGAATATTGATAGATAGATGATGATATGAAGTCAGTGTGCAATGTCTAATCTAATGATTATGTAATGATCATTTTCTGATCCTTATTGCAAAACTTGATAACCCATAATATCATAATTAGCGGGACATTGCAGGTTTCCTATTGTCCATGACTTGGATTGTATCATTGAAGTCCAGGTTGTCACTCATTTCCTTCTGACCTCTTGATCTCCCCCCCTCCATCCTTTATCCCACAGGTGCTAATCCCCATCTCCCTTTACGTGTCCATCGAGATTGTGAAACTCGGCCAGATCTATTTCATCCAGAACGACCTGGCGCTGTATCAGTGAGCAGCTGGACTCAGGCATACAGTGCAGGGCGCTCAACATCACGGAGGACTTGGGGCAGATTCAGTACCTCTTCTCCGACAAGACCGGCACTCTGACAGAAAACAAAATGGTGTTCCAGTGTTGCACAATACATGGGGTGCAGTATCCGCACACACAGAATGGTGTGTTACTGTGTTCAGATCTGCTTTTCTTAATATCTATTTACCATTTGTTTAGAAGGATATGATGTGATTTTCAGGTTGGTGTAAATGCGGCTTGTGTTTATTTATAACACATCCCTCCCTGCCTCCTAATGAGGAACACAAAAGTACAGAGATGTCACATCTATTACATATCCCCCTGTGCTTTCTATCTGAACAGTACTTTGAGTGTGGTTGGTTTCAAGTGACACTTATCACCAGGAAAGAGTGAGGATCTTTATACTTTACATCTTAGAGATGGAACTTTTCTGATAATTGCTAGGTGATGAACAGATCACCCATTTCATCAATAGGTGAAGGCCCATCCGAGTGATAGATCTGTCGTTGGTATCCATGCTTACACGATGCAAAAAGAGAAGCCAGTCCCTCTGACTGATTATCAGTTGACTGTTGCTCCAATCTGATGGTTACAAGGTGACTGCTTGGTTCAACGTTCATGACTGAGTCTATGGGAGGGTGGGGGAGAAATAAAACCTGCTTGGCTTACATAACAGAGAACCATCGTAAGGCTCAACTAGGAACAATCATCTAGATGTCAGGGAGGATTCCTGCATCATAGGATGGCATCTAAAGAGAAGTGATGTGCCTGTGATGTGTCATGTGGTGTTGTGTCAGTCTGTGAATGAGTAAGTGTGTGGTGTGTGTGTGTTGTGATGTGTGTGTTTGTCTGTGTGTAGCGCGGAGGCTGGCTCTGTATGAGGAGGATGTGCCGGGGGTCCCGGGCCGCTCCCTGACCCTGCAGTCAGGCTGTAGCGTCAGGTCCCTCAGCTGTCGCTCTATGAGCTGTGGCCACAGCTCCACCTCGCTGCACTCCCTGACCAGAGAGGAGGAGGAGGAGAGCAGTCCCAGGGAGGGGCGCCATGCAGCCGACATGGTCAGCCCACATCCTATCGTTTCTCTCTCTGTGTGTGTGTGTGTGTGTGTGTGTGTGTGTGTGTGTGTGTGTGTGTGTGTGTGTGTGTGTGTGTGTGTGTGTGTGTGTGTGTGTGTGTGTGTGTGTGTGTGTGTGTGTGTGTGTGTGCGTGTGTGTGTGTGTGTGCATGCATACATATGTATAAACATATATACATATGTATGCATATGTAAAGGCTGTTCCTGCCTGTCCAACCCCCAGGCTAAAGAAGTGATCCCAGACCCTGAGCTGCTGAAGAAGATTAGCTGCCTCCAGGCCACTAGCCTCCAGGCCACTAGCCTCCAGGCCACTAGCCTCCAGGCCACTAGCCTCCAGGCCACTAGCCTCTGTGGAGGTGAGGCCAGCTGCCTCCAGGACACTAGCCTCTGTGGAGCTGAGGCCAGCTTAGAGTTGAACTCCATCGTGGACTTCTTCCTAGCGCTGGCGGTCTGCAACAGTGTGGTGGTGTCCTCATCCGGCCGGCCCTGGCACACGGTAGGCGGCCAAACAGTCAGACACTTTCTAATACCACTACCGTGGTTTTGGTTTCAATACCCTCTTTTTTCGATACCCATTATCAAGAGTGAGCTTTGCTATTCCTGTTGACCAGAATGGGTTGACCAGAGAGGAAAAAGCGTGCATTACCATTCTTAACTTAAATGCAGATTTTTTTGCCCAGGAATGTTGTGCAGCCGTTGGGAAACATGCACTGGTTGTACATTGGACAGCAGCAGTCTCAGTTAAGGCAGGAATGCTAAATCATTGCAACACACAGGGAGACCTGTAATACATTTTGGAATCCATAGATGACACATTTATCATCAATTATGTGTTCTTTGTATTCTTTGTACTGACTCGATGTCTTGTCAGTCGGTTAGTAACTGGGTTGTATATGAACCAAAACATCTCTTGTCATCAACCAGGTTTCTCTCCAAGGATGCAACTTGATTTTTGTAACTTGTGACACCTTGCTCACTCTGCTGGCCAATAATTCAATCAATTAGCTTCTCTCCTCCCCGTCCCCTCTCTACCATTTGACCCCTTCCAGCACGCTGATCTTCCCAACAACCTCACCTCAAGTGTGTTGGCCCAGGGCGCGGCAGGGGTCCGGGATGCGGCAGGGGTCCAGGGCGCGACAGGGGCCCGGTGCGCGGCAGGGGCCCAGGGCGAGGTAGGCTCCTCCACCACAGCCACACCGTTGCCGGCGGACGCCTCGTGGGAGAGGTCCAACGTGGCGCTGGAAACCCCAAGGGACCCAACAGCGGATGTGTTGACAGACATGGGAAACCGAGAGGAGGGTGTTGGTGCCATGGGGGCCCCCAATGTTGGAACTGAACCCCTAAGAGTGTCGGCCCTGGAGGACCCGGCTTCGACGGCGGCCAATGAGCAGCTCATCTATGAGGCCGAGAGCCCCGACGAGCTGGCCCTGGTGCACGCCGCCCAGGCCTACAGCTGCACCCTTCTGGGCCGGTCGGGGGACGGGCTGGCCGTGGAGCTGCCGGGGGCCGCAGGCCGCCTGCACGTCCGCCTGCTCCACGTCCTGCCGTTCGACTGCACTCGCAGACGCATGTCGGTGGTGGTGCGCCACCCGCTGACGGGGCGGCTGGTGCTGTACACCAAAGGAGCCGACTCGGTCATCATGGAGCTCTCCGAGCACCCAGATGGTAGGTGGAGAGGGGAGCCCAGCCCCCTGATTCTTACCCTGACCCTTTCTCTGGTTCGCTTAACCAATTAGCCATCTGATCCATTTGCCTCAGTATTTACCAGGCCATCAATCAATGATGGTAATCGGGCGCCCCGGCGGCTCAGCGGGTAGAGTACCCTAAAGGCCCGGTCTTTACCACAGCGACCCGGGTTGGGTTATAGCCCCCCGCCGTTGTTTTGCAGCATGTCCTCCCATCTCTCTCCCAGGCCTTCCTGTCCTACTCTACAATAAAAAGCATGAACTTGAAAAATAACACCAAATAAAATGATGTCATCACTAGAGGTTGCAGTAACGGTTGGTGTCATCATATCAGATGGTGTTCTTCATTTAAAATGGTTTCCCATGATCCACATCATGACACGTCTCTTGTCTCCTCGTATAGTGCCAGCCGGAGAGGGGTACGTTAAAATCCGAGAACAAACCCAGAACCACTTAGACGTCTACGCCAGAGACGGCCTTCGTACGCTCTGCATCGCACAAAGGGTAAGGCTGGCTAACGATGGGACCAACGTAGGGCGTACAGGACTTTATATGTTAATGTTTCTTGAGTGACAATACTTGCAATTTTACTTTATTTATTTATTTTTTGTTTCTTTTCCAAATGTATTACTATTGTTATGCATCAAACAACGAGACAAATGTCTTGTATTTGTTAAACTTACTTGGCAATGAATTAAATTCTTTAATGCCACAAGTCTAATAAAGTATATTTAGGTCAGTTTTCTGCTACAATGTGAGCCCATTAGTGCCTGATGCAGATCCAGCCTTTGGCTGTTTGTAACCTGTAATGGAGACTTGTTTACAGTGAGAGTGTGTTCCAGACCGCTCTTTAATTATACACAATGCAAGGACAAGCAAAGTACAATAAATCCTTTGCCAAGACTAGTGGCATGTTGCAATTAACGGAGAGGTCAGTGTGGATTTTAAAACCGTACAAATGTTTATTGATTGGTGATGTTAACATAGCTATCACTTTATCACTAATGTAAAATGCTTCCAGGGTTGGCAGGCGCACAAGAGATCAAACTAAATACCGTCCATGTAACGATCTAGAATCTAACTCGATTAGAAGTGTTAGTACAGCAGTGTTAAGACACTTATACGGCTGCTGTGTGTCCCCTCGGGCCCCCAGGTTCTGGAGGAGGACGACTACCGGGCCTGGCAGAAGGGCCAGCTGCTAGCGGAGACGAGCATCGAGAACCGAGAGGAGCTGCTGCTGGAGTCGGCCCAGCGTCTGGAGACCAACCTCACTCTGCTGGGTGAGACAGTGGTTCACACAACATCTGGAGACCAACCTCACTCTGCTGGGTGAGACAGTGGTCCACACAACATCTGGAGACCAACCTCACTCTGCTGGGTGAGACAGTGGTTCACACAACATCTGGAGACCAACCTCACTCTGCTGGGTGAGACAGTGGTCCACACAACATCTGGAGACCAACCTCACTCTGCTGGGTGAGACAGTGGTTCACACAACATCTGGAGACCAACCTCACTCTGCTGGGTGAGACAGTGGTTCCACACAACATCTGGAGACCAACCTCACTCTGCTGGGTGAGACAGTGGTTCACACAACATCTGGAGACCAACCTCACTCTGCTGGGTGAGACAGTGGTCCACACAACATCTGGAAGACCAACCTCACTCTGCTGGGTGGAGACAGTGGTCCCACACAACATCTGGAGACCAACCTCACTCTGCTGGGTGAGACCAGTGGTCTCACACAACATCTTGGAGACCAACCTCACTTCTCGTGGGTGAGACAGTGGTCCACACAACATCTGTGAGACCAACCTCACTCTGCTGGGTGAGACAGTGGTCCACACAACATCTGGAGACCAACCTCACTCTGCTGGGTGAGACAGTGGTTCACACAACATCTGGAGACCAACCTCACTCTGCTGGGTGAGACAGTGGTTCACACAACATCTGGAGACCAACCTCACTCTGCTGGGTGAGACAGTGGTTCACACAACATCTGGAGACCAACCTCACTCTGCTGGGTGAGACAGTGGTCCACACAACATCTGGAGACAATGGTTCACAGAGGTCTCCAAAATTCCCAAGACTGTGAGCTGACATACACATACACCCATAGTGTGTGTGTGAGCTGGCCCCCCCAAAGTGTGTGTCTGTGTGAGCTGGGCCCCCCCAAGTGTGTGGTGTGTGTGAGCCGCAATCCCCCAGTGTGTGTGTGTGTGTGTGTGAGCCAGGGCCCCCAGTGTGTGAGCCAGGGCCCCCCAGTGTGTGTGTGTGTGTGTGTGTGTGTGTGTGTGTGTGTGTGTGTGTGTGTGTGTGTGTGTGTTGTGTTGTGTGTGTGTGTGTGTGTGTGTGTGTGTGTGTGTGTGTGTGTGTGTGTGTGTGCCATGTCTTAATGCCAAAAGTATCACTTTTACACATTGAGATCAAAGTGGGTTGTCTGTTGTTCTCAGGTGCGACCGGGATCGTAGACCGCCTCCAGGAGGAGGTCCCAGAGACCATTGAGGCCCTGCAGAGAGCTGGCATCAAGGTGTGGGTTCTGACCGGAGACAAGCAGGAGACGGCCGTCAACATCGCATGCGCCTGCAAACTCCTGGGACCCGACGACCAGATTCTGACCGCCAACTGCGGGAGTAAGGTGGGCAGTTTACAGTCGATCAACGGTCTGTGTTCACCCTAACCTCAGCTGATCAGGTGATAACTAGTGAGAGGTCATATCCCCTAATACATGGACAAACAGAATAGAGAAATGCAATGGGATTATTATTTATTTATTAATTATAAAAAAGCAAGCAACAAGGCATTAGGACACTTCTATCACGGATCATTCATGTTAAAGTTTGAACGCATTACTGGACAAGAAGAATCTGCGGAACCACGTCTAGTCTGCTCAGGCGTATGCGCTTGCCTATCACCGTTCAATCTATTTATTAATGGTTGCTTTTATTGTGTGCCAGTGAACGCACACTTTTTAGGCTGCTAGGTTAGGGGAACTGCTTTTTGAACTGACAGGCCTGACCTGTTTTCTGTGCTTTAACATTCGGGTGCGGTCTCACTTCCTGATGATTATCTGATCAAATGGACCAGGTTTTCAGCATTCGCAACATCTAGTTTTTTTTACCAACATTTGAAGGCCTTGTTTTCATAAAATAGGAAAATAAAAGCAAAGTCCATGAAACAGCCCTCCTCTTTCCCGACTCCAGTCAGAAGTACATCAGGGTGTTGTTGATCTTTTTGTGGTAGGATGCATGTGATACCTTGCTCCAGGACCTCCTCTTAGAGGTTCGAGGCACAGCAGAAGGACTTGGCAGACCAACTTTGGGTGAGGACAAAGCTTTGCCAGTCTCGGCCGCGGGGGGCTTCGTCTTGGTGATCGACGGACGGACCCTGGAATGGGCCCTCCAGGACGAGCTGAAGGGGGGCTTCCTGGAGCTGAGCCGGCAGTGCAAGGCGGTCCTCTGCTGCCGGTCCACCCCCCTGCAGAAGAGCCAGGTGGTCCAGCTGGTCCGCAGCCAGCTCAGCGTCATGACTCTGGCCATCGGTGAGGAGCCTTTGACGACTCACAGGTCCTTTTTGGTATTTCTTATTTGATGGGTAGCTTTGCAACGTGGTGGAACTGAATGAGGGGATTGTGTTGAAGTTTGTTGAAGTTTGCTCCAACAGAAGTAAAGGTATTCAGCCCGACTCAGGATTCAGAGTCATGCTGTTCATCTACTGCATAAAATATATTATATTGTACAATTTGAAGATTTAAGCTTTTAATGTTTTGCTCCAGTTTGGTTTAATCTGTGGTATGGTGATGAAGCTTATGATGGTGAATTATTTTATTGGAATAATCAAATAAACCACCAGAGAGGAAAATATATGGTCATTCACTTCCAGGCGATGGAGCAAATGATGTCAGCATGATCCAAGTGGCAGATGTGGGCATCGGGATCTCTGGCCAGGAGGGCATGCAGGTAGCCACTGTTACGCCGTTAGGGACTACTCTACCGTGCTCTATTAGGCTCTGAGGACACATTGAAGAGGGTATAGCAATTATAGTACTATATGGTAGTGGCAGCTAGGGTGATGATTTGTGGGATGATGTATAATGTCTGAGAGCTACATGTAGGTGTCTTTTTTGAGCAAGATTTCTCACTCGTACCTGCTGC
Source organism: Melanogrammus aeglefinus (assembly GCA_900291075.1). Classification (NCBI taxonomy): domain Eukaryota; kingdom Metazoa; phylum Chordata; class Actinopteri; order Gadiformes; family Gadidae; genus Melanogrammus; species Melanogrammus aeglefinus. The sequence continues at coordinate 76,299 of OLKM01001853.1, forward strand.
TTAAAGGGGACATATTATACCACCAGGTGTGACTGTGTATCACAAGTGGGCTTGTCCACCTAGATGAGTGCTGGATAGATCAGTCTACCAGCCTACCCAGTGTTCTGTAGCAGACGTTGCTCATCTATCCGTCGGACATCTGGGTGGACACGCCCACTTGGATGTCAGAAGAGGCAGATTTTCAAAACGGTTTGTAAGGCTAATCACACTCACCTGGTGGTATAATATGTCACATTTTAATGTCATTTAAATGAATGTCCCTACTGTCCAGTAGGGTCATGTTACTGGAGGCAAATGGTAATGTAGTTGAATTTGAAATTGTAGACAATATGAATCTCAGATTCAGAATCCACCCATAAATGGAATAGTATTGATAAATATAGTTGCAAGCAACAATGGGGGTGTCCTATACAGTATGGAAAGCATAGTGAGGCATAGACCATTAACTATCATAGGCTGTGATTTTGTTTCTCAGACCATGTATGGTTGAGGTGGGGTTTGAACCATACCTCCTGCATTGTATGTGCTCAACTTCCTGAAACTTGTTTCAGGAAGAGATGTGTTTTAAATGTCTTATTGTGCCCTGCTTTCTCCCCAGGCTGTTATGTCAAGCGACTTTGCCATCTGCAGATTTAAACACCTGCGGAAGCTGCTGCTGGTCCACGGCCAGTGGTGCTCCTCTCGGCTAGCCAACATGATCCTTTACTTCTTCTACAAGAATGTGGTAAGAGGTACACTGCACTCAAGTCTTTTCAAAAGTTTTTTAACATCTGTTCAGATGTTACTGGAGAATGGTACAGTCTGAGAGTGACAGGAGAATGGTACAGTCTGAGAGTGACAGGAGAAAGGTACAGTCTGAGACTGACAGGAGAATGGTACAGTCTGAAACTGACAGGAGAATGGTACAGTCTGAGACTGAAAGGAGAATGGTACAGTCTGAGACTGACAGGAGAATGGTACAGTCTGAGACTGACAGGAGAATGGTACAGTCTGAAACTGACAGGAGAATGGTACAGTCTGAGACTGACAGGAGAATGGTACAGTCTGAGACTGACAGGAGAATGGTACAGTCTGAGACTGACAGGAGAATGGTACAGTCTGAGACTGACAGGAGAATGGTACAGTCTGAGACTGACAGACAGGAGAATGGTACAGTCTGAGACTGACAGGAGAATGGTACAGTCTGAAACTGACAGGAGAATGGTACAGTCTGAGACTGACAGGAGAATGGTACAGTCTGAGACTGACAGGAGAATGGTACAGTCTGAGACTGACAGGAGAATGGTACAGTCTGAGACTGACAGGAGAATGGTACAGTCTGAGACTGACAGGAGAATGGTACAGTCTGAGACTGACAGGAGAATGGTACAGAGACTAGATGTTACAGGAGATTGGTGCAGTCTGGAGAATGGAACAGTCTGAGAGTGACAGGAGAATGGCACAGTCTGACACTAGATTTTACACCATCAGGCTGTTAATAAACTGATTACCACAGTGCCCCTCATATAGTTTGTGTTGGAGGTTGGATCAAGAAATGACAGGTTTGTTAAATGTTTTAAACCGCAGACCTTAGGTGTTCACGTGGAAGATAATAAATGGACCAGACCTTGACCAGTTAAGGATCATTGTTATTGTGTGTGTGTGCATTTAGACACACTGAATGTAAATTGTAAAATGTGGTTGTGGAATATAGCTTTTTCACATTTTTGAAAAAGCTACTCTTCAGCTTACTCTCAACTAACCAAGACTAGAATCAACAATTTGAAAAGAACCAGACCATAGACCACTTTGAACTCTTTTCATTTGTCTTCATTGCCCAGATGTACGTGAACTTGTTGTTCTGGTACCAGTTCATCTCGGGATTCTCGGGGAGCGTCATGACCAACTCATGGATCCTGATCCTATTCAACCTGCTCTTCACGTCCGTGCCCCCCCTGGTGTATGGCGTGCTCGACAGACACACGCCAGCCGACACCCTGATGGAGCGACCTGAGCTCTACAGCTCCAGGGCAAGCTCTAAGGTAACATGAATACATGGACTACGAAGACCTCTAGGGCTCACACTACCTCTATGATGGTGGAATAAACCATCAGAGATGGAAACATATTTAAAGGTTCTAATCCATGTATCACACCTGCAAACTTGTCGCTTTTCGGCGACAATCGCCGTTTTCTTGGTCAATTGGGTCATTCACGTGAATCGCGTAGAACCGAAGAGGTTGTTTTTGGGGGGGGGGGGGTGCGGGGAAGGCTGTCCTTCATATGAAACATGATTGGATAATTGTTATAATTGACATTTCTCTGGGCCAATCGGAATCTTAGAGCTTGCTTCAGAATCTTGAAGCACATAGAGCCAACTGAGCTCGCCTTTGGATGAGACGCCTGGCTACCGCGCGGGTCTGATGGAAACTCTTAACGTCAATTGGAAGTAGGGTTGTAGGCCTACGGTATAAAAGGTACACCAGTGTGAATTTGCGCTACGGTATGGATTTTGACGTCACCGTGAGACTGGTGTGACCAGTAGACAGTGTTGTGTGTAACGCGTTACAAAGTAAGTAACGCGTTAATACAGTAACCTAACTATTTCATGTAAAAAGTAAAGTTACGCGCAACTACTGAAAATATGGTTACAAATTACTTTTCCCAGGGACAGATTTGACAGCGATACTGCCTTCTCAGGCAGTATGCTATTGCGCAAGCACGCAGGCGCGCAGCAAGCGCTCCTGCTTGCTTGCGTAATAGTCTCATTCCACACCGTACGAGAGAGACGCTGGTAGCGTGAAGCTGTCTCTGCAATCAGACAGTGCTTCCGCAGGCATTTTGAAAGCCAGTCCTTACGACAAAATGCCAGCAGTGGCATGAGATAACAAACGCCGTCACTGTATACCTCTGTAAGGACATGGTTCCCTTTCAAAATGTCGATAGTAAGGGCTTTAAAGAGATAGTCAAACCACTCAATCCCAGGTACGCGTTACCTGCCTGCACACACTTCAGCCAAATTGAGATGCCAAAACTATACGGCAAGGTCCGCAAGCAAGTGGAGAAATAAATCCATACTATTGAACACTAGTGTTCAGGGATGGAAGTAACTAACTTTTTTATGCAGTTTTGCTGCCTTACCAGTAATATAGCCCTTCAGAGGCATTGTCACAGCCCGGCACAAGGGAATGACAAGGAGGAGATCACACATGGTTTTAGTTAAACTATAATTGTTTATTTAACCAACTAAAGATAGAGTAAATTAAAGTGATGTATGTCACTCAGTAATCAGTAATGAATGCTGTGTGTGGATGAGTAGAGAATGTAATGTATGTGCAAAGCAAAGCTAACCCAAAACCCTAAACAAACCATACGTCAAAGGAGAAAGAGATCAAGTGGCTGACTCCTGCAGTTCATATAGCTGAGGAGCTCAGCTCGCATGGGTGTTAGTCATTAAACTGATCACTCAATCAGGAGGTGCCAGAGGGCTGTCACACCGCCCTCCATAATAAAGGGGCTCACACCGTAACCTTGTATGCTCAATCCTGACACACATTGAGCAGTATCAACACTTTTGTCCTCACATTCCTTCTTCCGGCATCCCCGAGACCCAGCAACCTTATAACTAGGGAACACACAACAGGGATGAATGCTACCAGGAAGAGTGTAGCTAAGACAATGGTGCACGGGAAAGAGCATCAGCGGCTATGTTATTCTGGCCTTTGATATGTAGAATTTCCAGGTGATAAGGCTGCAGAAACAATGCCCATCTCATCCACCGCTGATTCGGATTTTGAAGGGACCTCAAGAATGTCAAAGGATTGTGATCAGTGTACACCAACAGTGGCGCACCTCCCAATGTACACAACATGTTGGAGAGCCCAAATCAATGCAAGAGCTTCCTTTTCTATCACTCAAAAATGCAGCTGGTACTGCTTGAACTTTTTCGAAAAGTAGAATACAGGTCTCTCACAACCGTTGGCATGTCAATCAGATAGTTCTGCTCCGAAACCCGTTTCAGAACTGAACAAGGACCAAAAAAAATTGGCATGAAATGGTGATTGACCCATTGGCAACAATACTAAAACTTGATCACCAGGGCAAAACTGGCGTTGTTCCACTTTACGGTCAAAATGCCTTTTAATTTTTTTCTGAGTCAGTTCCAATTTTTTCTTAGCCAGCACACCTGCCTCATAAAGTCTCTGCCTAAAGCCATGACAAAGGTGATCAAATTTTGCGGGGACCCTTCAGACCTCCACTGGTCTGACACTATGGTTAGCGGACCCCGCACAGTGTGTGCAAACACAAGCTCATTCGGACTGAAACCTGTGCTTTCCTGCACAACATCTCTGGCTGCTAACAGGAGCCAAGGCAACCCCTCTTCCCAGTCTACCTTCAACTCAGTACAGTAAGCACGGGGTAATGATTTTAAATGTTGATGAAATCGCTCCTGTACACCCTGACTTTGAGGATGATATGCCGACGATTTATTGTGTTTAATATGAAGTTGCTGGAGGACCTGGGTAAACAGCCGAGATGTAAAATTTGAGCCTTGATCGCTCTGGATTATTTTGGGGATCCCAAACACATAAATGAACTTGCTAAGGGCTCTAACAACTGACTTGGCAGAAATAGTGCGCAGTGGATAAACAGACGGATACCTGGTGGCCTGACACATCACAGTCAACAAATACTGACTACCCGGTCTTGACCGAGGTAGCAGGCCAACACAATCAATAATCAAATGTTCAAATGGTTGACTTATCACAGGTATAGGATGTAAGGGAGCAAGTGTAATGCACTGATTTGGTTTGCCTGTCACCTGGCAAGTATGACAGCTCCTAATGTAAGACGCTATCTCCCGCTTCAGACGAGGTCAAAATAAATGTCTTCCTCACCCCCATATGTCCAGCTACATTATCATAAGCCATCTTGATCACAGATTGTCTATACTTCACTGGAAGCACAATCTGCTCCACTAAACCCCCAGCCAAATTCTCACCATGAGGGATCCACCTCCTCATCAGCAGATCATGATGGAGAAAATACCCTCCAGAGTTTGCAAGAAGGCACGGCCTGATCTAACAGTTCTTTTATTGAAAGATCATCGTTCTGGTCCTTCTGCACAAGAAACAGACACAAGATCAGTTGGCCACATAAATGCAAATTCGGCATCCTTACCCTTTCCTGAATCAGCCTTTGACACGTCAACACCAGGCAGCACACTCATAGAACGAGTTACTGCGCACACAGGAGACACTGACTGCTCAGGGACTCCTATATACTCCTATAATTGTTTATTTAACTAGCTAAAGATGGAGTAAATTAAATTGATGCATGTCAATCAGTAATGAGTGCCGTTTGTGGATGAGTGGAGAATGTAATGTATGTGCAAAGCAAAGCTAACCCCAAACCCTAAACAAACCATAAGTCAAAGGAGGAAGAGATCAAGTGGCTGACTCCTGCAGTTCATATAGCTGAGGAGCTCAGCCCGCATGGGTGTTAGTCATTACACTGATCACTCGATCAGGAGGTGCCAGAGGGCTGTCACAGCATTTATATAGAAATTAGAAGATAAAATTAACATACCGTGATATTATACCGTTACCGTCTATGCCTCAAATCATACCGTGATATACATTTTAGTCTGTACTGTACAGCCCTAATTTGAAGGAACTATCTTGTGTTAAATTCGAGGTAAGTCAAGCTTTTCAGGGCAAAAACTACAGCTATTTGTTTGCTTGATTCAACAAACGTTAGCTACCGCTTTTTAGATGTGATATAATTTACAATAATATTGTATTTTTAGGACTCAGTCAACGCAGAGTACTGCACGAACGTAGGCCTTGCATAAAGTTAGTAAATTCTAACAACATAGGGCTATTTAGATAAATAATCTGGTAAGGGTGTTGTCCTAGGCTAATAAACCAACAGCAAATTTCTGTATAATAAAGGGCTACATTTTGCATCCAAGTCTGTCGGTCCATGTGCATTAAGTAGCTGTTACTTATAGATGACAGTACAAAATACTAGCACTAATATGATTGTTAAAAAGGATGAAAAAGGTTAAGGGTGAGTTCAGCCTGTGAATAAAGACAGAGTGATGCTTCTTCTGCAGGTCTATGGTTCCTCCACGTTCTGGCTCACCATCATGGACGCCTTCTACCAGAGTCTGGTTTGTTTCTTCATCCCGTACATGGTAAGACAATCTATAGTGGACTCTATACATCATGAGTTACTGAGGTCTAACCACAGCAGGTATTGCCTTTTGATTTGTGATAAAGACTGTATTTCTTTCTCCGAGGCATATGCAGGGTCAGACGTTGGGGTCCTGGCCTTCGGTTCCCCTGTCAACGCGTCGGCTCTCCTTATCATCTTACTGCACCAGATCATCGAGAGCCACACCTTGGTCAGTCCCTGGTCATGTTTACATAGAGTAGATATATGGGATGTATGCATGAGCAATGATCATTGTTTATAACTTCATCAAACTATCAATCCCATTTTTGTTTAGATGTCATATTTGTTTAGCCTGGTCCTACCAGACTCTCGTAATTAATTTAATTTGCTCAGAGAGTCTGGCCACTGTCCATTGAAAACCTTATCTCACTTCAAGGCGGTGACTGTTGAAGTTTAAAACTATTGGATCTGCCCAGTGCCACTCTGGATCTCCCATAACCATTCACTAACGTTTGACTACAACTGAAAGTTACGCAAAACCTCAACGTCATTGTTCTCAGCCACTCCCTCTGTTCGCTGATTAGACCAGCAAAATTTGGCCAGAGAAAACCCGCAAAAATACCACAAACGCAGACATAGTGCTGAAGGGAAATGAAAATTGAGCGGAAATACGTAGGCGGGCAGAGCCAGGCTAATATTTGTTTATGTTGAAAAAGAACATCCCAGAGCTGATCAATTGTGAACACTTGAACCAACTCAACGTCTTCCCAGTTACCCCTCAACATACCTCCCCTCCCCTTGATTGTGAACACATTGATAATGTTTCCAGATGTGGATGCATATCGCAGTGCTGGTGGGGAGCGGCGTCTTGTACTTTGTGTTCACGCTGCTGTTCAGTGTGTGGTGTGTGACCTGCAGCCCGCCCACTAACCCCCTGGGGGTGGAGACCCTGACCATTTCTCAGCCTCTGTTCTATCTGGTGTGTGCCCTGACCACCGTCACCGCACTGCTGCCAAGGTACCATGCACGCACACACACACGCATACACGCACATACACACACACATAGACTATTGCAATGACATCATAGTAGTAAATAATTAAATATCTGTGAAGTTTTCGACCTCACCCTGTACTGTGAAGCCACTGACGCCATAATAGGCTATTGAAGCTTGTTAACTTGGGTTGTCCTGGAGGTGTTGCTGTGTTGCGTATACGTTAGTCAATGAAGTGCTAACATTGCCGTGTTACCTCCTCTGCATTGTAGGGTCTTGATCCGGGCTCTCCTCAGAAGCAGAAGTTCCTCTTTGGTTGGGATGAACCCAACAGGCCCCAGGAAACTGCGAGTGGCTGCTGAAAACCCCGGACTGGAGCCCGATGACCACCTGGTTGGGTCATGACAAACATATTATTATTCTTTTCACCTATATTTTCACAAGGTTGGCCATCTTAATGGGTCACAGATTTTTTTGCTTATTGGGAAGGCAGAGTTGTCGACTTTACACCAAGGGCTCAAGGAAGTAAGAGGCTTCAGTCACTAATAACCAGCCATAGCAAAAAAGCTATTTCCATCCGTTGTGATACTTGTCACTCTGTAAAGTGGAACCAAAGTCTAACCATCTCTCGTAAAGGGATGTGATGATATGACTGCTGTTGTTTATAATACAGGTATTATCTTTTCATTTTTGCTACGTAAAAACCAAGAAGTTGCAGTTCGATTTAGACTTCAAAGTGTGGAAAAAAATATCTATCAGGGATTTCCAAACATAAAGTGTGTTATTCATTCAATATTGTTGAAATGATTCCAAAAGCAAAAGCTTTGAAATGGCAATTCAATGTAACTTTTAGCCCAAATTAGGAACGAACATTATTTTCTACTATGGGACACTGATGCACCTAAGGATGTTTGTATTTGTTTCTGCTTTTATTTGATATTTATGTTATGGCGAAAGTTCTGTTATTGCTCGGTTTTTTATTTAATTTAATTTGATTTCTTTAGGACACTCAGAAATTAAATGACATGAGCAGTACAAAGGCCCAGAGGACAAGTGTACAGTCTGACAGAGACATGTATTGGCCACTGTCTCTGTTCAAACATTAAATGCAGACCTTTGGCTCACATTGGCTGTACAGCAGGCTTGTTTTCTGAATATTTTCCCCTATTTCATTACAATGGGTCAGGCTGGTCTCATACAAAATTTGGATATCTTAAGAAAAGCTATCCAAAATGTTTCCTAAGATACCTACGAATGTCTGGCAACACGAGTAATCGGTGCGCTGACCCCTCTGCAAAAACAAACAAGGTGGCTGACATTTATTTTATTCTCAGTGGTAAATGCAATATTTTTTATAGATTCAGCATTGGTTTGATAGCATTTCTATTATGTAAGTTATTCTGAATATTCTTTCAGGTCTCGCCATCCATTGTTAAAACACACGGTTTCAATCATTGCTATGGTGGGTGCTATGGACGCAGCTATCGCTGAGAACCAAATATGGCTGAAATTTATTTGATGCTCATTGGAAAATGCAATAAAAAATTGATTCCGCATTAAAATGTGTTTTGATAAAATATCCAGCGAGAAATGTGCCTTCATAATCATTAAGTTGGTTCAGCGATTGTATGTTTAGTTGGTCAGTAGTTAACACAACTGCTCATTGTGTTAGATGCTCACTTTGGGTTTTGAGGGAATATAATCTTGGTATGCTGTGTTCTGTTTGATAAAATCAATTTTGGGTTATTTTTTATAAAACACGTATATAAAACACGTGGAACCACGAGCTTCATCCGCCAACCCCCTCTCATTTATTTCTACATGTGCTTGTTTAAGACCTAGGGCCATTATTTCATTTTCTGTGACATGCACGCATGCGTCACACAACACAATATTCTGAACAACCCCCAAACATATTGATAGTTTTCTGTGATAGGAGCAGGAGACTTTGATGAGGAACATTAATGTACACAATGTGGGCACAGTTCACAATGCTAACGGAATTATACGTTTTATTTATAGGTTAATTGAGACAAACCTAGATGAGCATTTATCACCAATAATGCAGTTTAGAATGATTTAGCCGGCTATTACTCCAAATCACAGCGCATTGTTGTTAACGATGATACGTGTGGCAGCTGAACTACCTCCCGCTGGATAATGGAGAGATTCAATGGTCAGATGCAGATTAATGCACCGGCTAGCCTAGGGGCACAAATCTGCAAGGGCCCCTGGATTGGCCAGATTATTTACATTTTACAGAAAATGTGACCCCTAGATATTTCAAGGCTGCCGAATCTTCATCTCACCTTGGTCGACAACTGTACTAGCCCCACCAATCTCTCCACAACGGTCTCACCTGTTGCTGCGGAGAGCAAAGCACCGTCCGCAGATACAGCTTCCCAAAGCACGGTCTTGCATGCTTGGATAAAACAGACGAACAACACGTGAGGAAATACTGGGTTCAAATGGGACCTGAAACCTGCCTGGATAAAGTCAACTTTCAAGTCAACTGTCCTCCCTTCTCTCACTAAACAATCTGCTTGACCCTCATCAGTCAGGCTTCAAGACTTCACACTCCACTTAGCTCAAAACTTCTAAATGTTAGCAGGTGGATGTCTGACAACAAGTTATCACTTCACTTGGGGAAAACAGAGTCAACATTGTTTGGGTCCAAGATTAAATGGAAAAAAAAAAGCCTCTAAATGTTAAGGTCCAGGCTGATGATTTCTGAAATTACAGCCATGGAATCAGTCAGTTACCTTGGCTGTGTTTTAGATTGCCATTTATTTGCTGTAGGTCAGGCTCAAAAGGTATCTATCATTGCTGTAACACGGGGAATTGGTTAGCCTAGTGATTGTTGCACTTGGTTCTATGAACATCCTTACTTTACCGATAGTGATATATTGTTGCACTTCCTATGACAAATGTACTTATTGTAAGTCGCTTGGATAAAAGCGTCTGCTAAATGCCCTAAATGTAAATGTAAATGTAATCACCAAAGTAAATCATAGAATCCGTTTTTTTGGCCAGAATCTCGAAATTTCTGGATCATAAAACAATGTTAATTTTAGCAGGAGCTTAATTTCGAGAAGTTGGGATGGTTGAAAGAAGAGGATTGTGTATCTCAGATGCAGCTGTGTATGGGATTGTTTATGGGGATGTGCCAGAATATTTTAATATTTTAATCGAGTAAGTGAAGTTCAAAGGTTAGTTCCACTAGGGGTAGCTCAACAGATTTTGTAACCTCTAGAGTTAAGATTAATTTCGGCAAAGATTGTTTTCCTTATGTTGGAACTAACCTTTGGAACAAGTTACCTGGTACACTTAAGTCAGAAACGTAGGCAGTTTTAAACAGGCTTTGAAACAATGGCTTAGACGCCAATCTTAGGCATGTTTTAATTATGATAATTTTTATGCGTCTGGCTTGTATGTAATTGTTTACTTTTTTTGAATGATTGATGTGTGATTTGCTGTGACTCGCCCTCTTCTCCTGCCCTACAGGGACCACAATAGAAATAAGCCTTCGGGCTTTATTGTGGCATCCCTTACTATTTATGTATTTTAATGTATGAAACAGTACTATTCATATTTTAACTCAAAAGGGTCAAATAAAATCAATCAAACAATCACTGAGACAGATCTCCTTGTGGTGACCGAGTCACTCCGTAATGCCAGAGCCTCGTCCCTCTCATCGGTTCTCATTCTCCTCAACCTGTCCACGGCGTCGACACCGTGAACCACCAGATCATAGTCGCAACTCTCGCTGAACTCGGCATTGCTGACTTTGCACTATCCTTGTTCTCATCCTACCTGACGCATCGCACCTATGAGGTCACATGGAATAGCTCCTTGTCCAGAGCCTGCCCTCTCGACACTGGTGTCCTTCAAGGCTCTGTACTGGAGCCGCTTCTGTTCTCCCTATTAACTAGATCATTGGGCTCTGTAATGACATCACATGGGTTTTACTATCACTGCTACGCTGACGACAATCAGATATTCCTCTCCTTCCCCTCCTCTGACAGCACCCTGATTGCATCGCGCATCTCAAAATGTCTGTCAGACGTCAGCACTTGGGGGTCTAGTAGAAGGGGCGTGACATACAAGCTCTATATGTTATGGTGTGTTCCAGATGCCTCGGACACCAGCCTTCCAAGTTGCCGGTCTCGGAGCATTTATTGCCTTCCTGTTCATCTTTGTGATTGTGTCACAAAATTGGCTAGTTGATGTTTATTGTAGGTACATTAGACTCTTTAGCAAACCAGGGCCCTGTTTCCCGAAAGCGTCAGCCTAAATGGTTCGTGAAGTGCATCGTACGAGCATTGTTCAGTTTTCACACAGTTTCCCGAAAGCATCATTGGTAACTAACATTGTGAAAACGCTCGTAGCTAACGAGGACTCCAGGGGTACTCGTAGGGTGCAAAGAGCATCGTTAGCCTACTATAGCCTCAGTGGCGTCACCAGCAGACATTCCATGTATTGGATGCGCTTTATTAAAACACATCCAATACCACGGAATGTCCAGCTTCCGCAATTTCGCAATACCCCCAAAACAGTGGTTAACCGCCAATATATTAATCATAGACTACTGTTAGATTTAAACAGCAAAGACAGACACATGTTAGAAGTCATCCACATAATTTATTGCAGCTGAAATGTACCGATCAAACGCCATGTCACAAGGCAACCCTCTCACAAGGCATAAAATCAAATGATTCCATTGCTCTTTAGATTCAGCTTTATTGGCCAGGTTTGCGTAACAAACAAGGAATTTGACTTCGGTTAACCCTTTGCTCTCAAAGTACAATGCTCAACAGGAGGTCGCTTTCAAGCTGCACTTGCTGTCTCCCCTCTGATTTTAATTCAACCATCATGGTTAAAATGCCCTCCTATTGATCAATGACAGAAGACATAGGCTACATGCATCATGCAGAGACCAGCGGGTGTCTGATCATATCTGCAGGCGTTTTTTGTTGCGATTGTTTGCCGTAAAGCACTGTAGGCGCTTCGGTGAGCCTGGGATGATCTCATGTGCCTACATAGAAAAGGCCCTCTCATGGCCTGCGATAAGATCAGAGGAACCCAGAGGTTTGCAAGACTTTTCACTGTTTTTGAGAAGTTGCTGTACTGCCATGGAACAGCTTGAATACATGGAAGAATTGGACACAACTCTAATATGAGAAACATCCTCTTCAAATTACCGTACAAATTAAGAGAAAAATGGCGCTCAAAGGCTTGTGAAATACAAATACAACGAAACACCAGGGTTAGAATGGCTGACCTAGTGTCCTTTATTGAGAAGCAAGCAACTATTGTCTCAGACCCGATTTTTGGAGTCATTCATGATCCAGCAAGCAGCAGCAAATCCAAAGCCCCAATGAAGCCTATTTCTAAGGGTAGTTTTGCTACACATGTTGATGTGAGGCTGACTCTACCAACACCAGAACAATCCATAACCCCTGGTAAAATCGATAGTGTATGTATTTTCTGTACTGGCAAGCATCAATTAATGGCATGTTCTCTGTTTCAGTCGAAACCACATAATGAAAAAATAACATTCCTCAAGCAGAATGGAGTTTGCTTTGGATGCCTGGCAAAGGCTGGACATCTCAGCAAGGACTGTGCCAAGCGTCTACAGTGTTCCGTATGTAACAAACAGCATCCCAGTGTTTTGCACATCAAAACAAATGAGGCGTCAGTGCGTAGCATACAGGTTTCTGTAAAAACGGATGGACATACTGGGGCCGGTAACGCACACAGATATAAGGATACATTAGCCATTGTACCTGTTCAGTTGAAAAGCACAAAAGGTAGTAAGATCATCAACACCTATGCCTTCTTAGATCCCGGCAGCTCTGCTACTTTTTGCACAGAATCTCCTGAGCAAGCTTAACATCAGAGGAAAGAAGACCAACATCTTATTGAGAAGCATTAACCTGGAGGAATCTGTGCATGCCGACATGGTGGATGGATTGGAGGTTAGTGCATTGAATGAAAACAACTTCCTGAAGTTTACACTCAAAAGAGTATGCCTGTGGATATTGACAACATCCCAAGGACAGAAGAGCTCTCTAAATGGCCTTACCTGAGTGAGGTTCAGATTCCGAAACTTAATGCTGAAGTGGAGTTATTGATTGGAAACCATGTCCCTAAAGCAATAGAACCGTGGAGAGTCATTAACAGTCATGGAGATGGGCCGTACGCTGTGAAAACCCTATTGGGATGGGTTATCAACGGTCCTTTAGAAAGCAGTGTCATTACAGACAGCAATGGGCTATGTAGTGTTTATGTTATTAGAATATCAGTTGCAAAACTGGAAGATTTGATAGTACAGCAGTACAATCATGATTTTAGTGAAACATTGGATGACAAAGAAATGTCAGTGGAAGATAGGAAATTCATGAAAATCGTTGAGCAGTCCATAAAGCTGCAGGAAGGACATTTTAATAGACTTGTCTTTCAGGACTGAAAGCCCAGTCATGCCCAACAACTATCAGGTTGCAGAACAACGCCTGATAGGCCTGAAAAGGAAGTTCAAAAGGAATGAGAAGTTCAAGAATAATTACACAGAGTTTCTGGAGGATGTAATAAGCAAAGGTCATGCGGAAGTAGTGCCACAAGCTGAACTCAAAAGAACAGACGGCAGGGTATGGTATATTCCACACCATGGCGTTTTTCATCCAAAGAAAGGCACCATTAGGGTGGTTTTTGATTGTGGCGCAACATTCCAAGGAAAATCCCTAAATGCTGAACTACTCCAGGGTCCAGACCTGACGAGCACTCTCCTTGGTGTGCTCATTAGATTCAGACAATATCCAGTTGCTCTGATGGCCGACATAAAGTCAATGTTTCACCAAGTCAGAGTCACAAAGTCTGATGCTGACTTTTTACGCTTCCTGTGGTGGCCTAAAGGTGACGTATCTCTACCCCCTGTTGAACATCGCATGACCGTGCATCTCTTTGGAGCAGCATCTTCTCCAAGCTGTGCAAACTTTGCCTTGAGACAAACTGTCAAAGAGAATAACATCTGTTTTAATCCAGAAGTGATGTGCACTATTGAAAACAATTTTTATGTTGACGACTGTTTGAAGTCTCTTGAAACAGAACAGAACGCTGTGGACCTGACGAAGGACCTTACCCGTGTTTGCCACAAGGGTGGATTCCACCTTTCTAAGTGGGTGAGTAACAGTCGCGCTGTACTGTCACATATCCCAAAAGAAGATAGAGCCACTGAAATGAAAGAACTGGATTTGGACAGGGATAAACTCCCCACAGAAAGGGCCCTAGAATTATTATGGTGTGTAGAGAGTGACACATTCAGATTTAACATCTCTATCAAAGATAAGCCACACACCAGAAGAAACATTCTGTCAATGGTCAGTTCTATCTATGACCCGCTTGGGTTCCTGTCACCTCTTACTCTGCCTGCTAAGTTGCTTCTTCAGGATCTTTGCAGAAACAAGTGCAGCTGGGACCATGTAGTAACACCGGCTGCATCAGAAAGGTGGAGGAAATGGATGGTCAGCCTAGACACACTGGAAAGGTTCACAGTGGAGCGCTGTGTGAAATCAGATGGAGTTGGAGCATCCATACAGGCTGAACTGCATCACTTCTCAGATGCTAGCGGACAAGCATATGGCACAGTAAGCTATCTGAGATTGACAGCAGAAAAACACACTGTGCATGTAGCCTTTATGCTGGGCAAGGCCAGAGTAGCACCATTGAAGCAGACGACAATACCACGCCTTGAACTTGCGGCGGCTGTCTTGGCTGTTCGGGTAGTGTGGCATCCCGCTACTCAATGGGCCGAGTTCCTCGAAAGAATCGCACGTCGCCCACGGTTAAAGCCGCACTCGGCATTTATTTAAGGCAGTTCAACATACATTTGCCTCTTCTAGGGTCTCCGAGAGCCTCTAGTCCCGTGGCGGCTCGGGTTGTCTCCGCGTCGCTGGCGCTTCCCCGCTGGCGTTCCCCCTCTCTCACCGCTCCGTGGTTCCTTTTATGCCGGTTCCGGGTCTTCCTCCTCCCTGCCGCCAGGTGTCCCCCATCTCGCTGATTGCGGGGAAAGACAGGGTGCTCCCTGCCGCCGGCTGGTGTGTTGGCGGCGGTATACCCTGTTCACCACGGTTCCTCGGACCCACCCGGGCCGAGGTTTCAGGGGCAGGTTGCCACAGTAGATAAAATGCTCCGAAAGGAATTAGACATCAAGCTCAACAGTTCGACATTCTGGACAGACAGCCAGTCAGTGTTAAAATACTTTGCAAACAGACACACAAGATTCCGTACATTTGTGGCCAATAGAATCTCTGTCATAAGAGAGACCACCATAGTCACCCAGTGGAGATTCATGGGCACAAAGCTGAATCTAGCTGATTTAGCAGGAATGACTGCAGACGCCTTTGTCAAATGCAAATCATGGATCCACGGACCAGAGTTCTTATGGAAGTCAGAAACAGAGTGGCCACATAATCCATTAGGATCTTTGTCACTCTTACAGGATGACCTAGAGGTCAAGAAGAGCATAGCAGTCTATAGTGCTGTGACTAAGAAAATTGATAACCCAACATGGCAATTGCTAGAATACTTTTCGAATTGGAACAAGCTAAAAAGGGCTATTGTGTGGTACTTGAAGCTTCGAGACCTTCTTCTTGCTCTTAGTGTGAAAAGAAAGCGCCAAAGTAAAGTTGTAGCACAGCTACATACAAGGAGCCAGAGCAAAATGCTAGATGGCAAAATGAAACCTGCAGGAATGATGCACATTAGCATTTCCTTAGATGACCTCATAAGGACGGAGAAATCCATCGTAATGTTTTGTCAACGCCAAAGATATCCAGATGAAATAGCAAAGCTGGAAGAATCTGCTGGAAAAGGACTGAGCCGAAAGTGCACCATCTACAGGCTGGACCCTCTACTGGAGGATGGAGTCTTAAGAGTTGGAGGAAGACTGCGCAGAGCCGCAATGCCCGAAGAGGCCAAGCGGCCCATGATTCTACCCAAAGATCTGCACGTGTCCACACTCATTCTTCAGCACATACATCAGCAACTTGGACATGGAGGGCGAAATCATGTTCTCTCGCAGCTCAGAAAAAGCTTCTGGATCATCAATGCCAACTCTGCAGCTCGCAAAGCCATATCCAAGTGTGTAACTTGCAGACGTTACCGAGGAAAGGTAGGAGAACAGAAGATGGCGGACCTGCCGAAAGAGAGACTAAAAGCTGATCTTCCACCTTTCAGCAATGTAGGTGTTGATTATTTTGGGCCATTTGCTACCAAGAGAGGCAGAAGTCTAGTGAAACGCTATGGAGTCATATTCACTTGCATGACAAGTAGAGCAGTTCATTTGGAAATGGCACACTCCTTAGATACAGACTCCTGCATTAATGCTCTGAGGCGGTTCATTAGCAGAAGAGGTCAGATCCCACATATGCGTTCTGACAATGGAACTAACCTCTTAGAGCTAAGAGAGAACTACAAGATGCAATCTCACGCTGTAACAAAGAAAAAATTCTGAACACAATGCTCCAGAATGGAATACAGCGGACCTTTAATCCACCTGCAGCCTCACATCATGGTGGCGTGTGGGAAAGGCTGATCTGTATGGAAAGGCAAATTCTCCACTCCATTTCCAAAGAACAAATCCTGAGTGATGAAGGTTTGAAAACACTTTTCTGTGAAGTAGAAGCCATTCTAAACAGTCGCCCCATCACGACTGTCTCTGAAGATGAATCTGATGTTGAAGCCCTCACACCTAATCATATTCTCCTTCTTAAGTTCCATCCTGCTTTACCTCCTGGTCTATTTCAAAAGAGCGACATCTACATCAAGCGCCGCTGGAAACAAGTTCAGTGTCTGTCTGACCTCTTTTGGAGAGAGATGGACAAAAGAAATACCTGCCCTGTTAACAGGAAAGACAGAAATGGACAACCGTGAGAAAGAGGATTGCAAGTAGGAGACATTGTGATGGTGGTGGACAATACAGCCCCTCGAGGGTCCTGGAGTCTTGGAAGAATTAGTGATGTCCTCCCAGATACCAAAGGCCTTGTGAGGACAGTGAAAATAAAGACAAAGACTGGTGTCTTTGAAAGGCCAGTCACCAAGCTCCTGCCTGCTTGCCCTCAAAGGCAAAGAGTGCAGTAACTACGTATTTTTGTCAAAATTGAGAGTTCAGACTGAAAATGGGTTTTATGTCACCTTCTTTGTCTTGGAGAACAAAAACTCTTGGTCCAACTGTGTCCGGTTTTAGAGAAATCCCTATGTCAAATTTGCAGTAACTACAAAATCCAACCGAATACCAAGGCTAAACGCAGTAAGTGAAGTTACTGCGTTCTGCCTTTGTTCACCCGGCTTTGACACAGTAGATACTGCGGTCTGCCTTAGTAGCGCCCCATCCGAATCTAACTGTACACACGGCATTCCCGCTCTCACACACCACTAACAAAGCAAACAAGGTAAACAAGCTATATGCTATCCTAAAACTGATCATGGCACAATCCCGAGGAAAACTCATGGTGGAACTTGCTTTGAAACGCAAGTATCCAGACAATGGTAAGGACGATGGATAAATATCAAGAACTGACCTAAATCTATTAAACCATTTTAGCCTACCTGCTCCCTTGAAGCCTGTAGCATCTTCCCACTCTGGAAACGCTGTCATAGTCCAATTACGATCACGTCGCTGTTTTGTTTCTTGTCTTCATTTCTGAAACTATTTTCTTTCGGGGCAGCTAATCCTACTGATGTGAAGATAACAAGATCAGCCTACTCATTTAGTTAGTCGACTCCATTTAAGTCACTGTTACTTTAGCATTCTAGAGTTAGCTGATCTCCTGAGGAGATCGCAAATACGATATTGAATGAAAATGAAGTGTCCATTTAGCTCGGTTGTTTACTTCTCATTCCACACGCTACATCACATGGTTTAGGTAAATTATCGCGTTGTCTAAAGGATAGCCAATGAAGTTCAAGCAGAAAGTCGCAAACCCACCATCGAGATCAGTCGACTTCTTCGGTTCATTTCTTCTATTGTATAAAATGGCAGTCACTCATTTTGACGTTAGATCTAGTTTGGAATATTATTGCCAAGTATTTTTTTTCGGTGCGGATAGATAGTCAAGATTTTCCAATAATTCTACTTTCTTGAGCGGCATGTAAACGCACTGACTGACAGCCAGAGGGGCGGGTCTCACTGGCCGTGACCCAGGGCACACGGTCTAATGAACAACACAACTTTTTCTCATGCAAACGCATGAGAACTATTTCTAGGAATCTACATATAAGATATACAGGATGAATAAAATGTGCATACTAATGAGGAAAAAACGAATATTTAGAATACAAGGAAAGTTATGATAATCACATTCTTCTTTTATGATTTTGCAGTATGTCATGAGAGAGCCCAATTTCAACCAAACAGTGAGGATGAGACACTGAGGGAAGAGTACCTTAAAAGCTTGTTTGCCTCAATGGAGGCAGAAGTTGAGGACCATTCGACCCAGGGTTCAGAAGTGAATTATTTTACAGCTCACAGGGAAGAACAGTGCATGGTGAAGGGAGATGGTTGTTATGAGGAGAGGGAGGAGGAGGAGGAGGAGAGGAGGAGGAGGAGGATGTGGATGAAGGGGATGTAACGTATGTGCCAGAAAATGAAGGTGATGAGGATGAGGATGGCAGCGATGAAGTTAGCACCAGCATTAACCGTCAAGAGCCATCCTGGGCTGACAAACAAAAGACCCACAGCTTAGGAAGCCTTGTGGCCTAAATTTGCAGAAAGAAGTGCACAACCAAAAATAACAGAGGGCCAGAGGAGTGAAATATTTGGTGCATATTGGAAGATGCCCTATGCAGATAGGAAAAGCTTTATGTTCCATATGATGTCAAAAGAAAAGACAAAGCGACTCACCACAGGGGGCCCAAGCAAGCGCAAGCAGTCATACAAATACCACCTTAAGGATGACCAGGGCCAGCGACATGAGGTTTGCAAAGCAATGGTTTTATCCACCCTAGGGTACCACCCAAAAAAATGACCCGACCTAATAACGACGGTTTTTGGTGGTGCTGGACCCTCAGTCTAACCCCACTGCCAGAAAGAAGGGGAAGGCATACTCCAGCTAACAAGATCGACTTGACTCCAATGTTTAATCACATTGAGTCATTCCATCCATCCATCAGCCATTATAGGCGAGAGCATGCCCCGAACAGGAGGTATCTGCCAAGTGACATCACCATCAAGTCCATGTTTCAGGATTACAGGCAGAAGTTCACAAAAGGCTCTTATGAAACCTACAGGAAGGCTGTAAAGGAGCTAAACATCAGCTTCACAAAGCTAGGGGAGGAAGAGTGTGAACACTGCCTGCGGCACGAGGTCCACCTAAAGGAAGATCACCAGGCTGATGCCCCTGAATGCCACAATTGTCTAAAGTGGGAGGACCATAAGGAGAGAGCAGAGAGTGCAAGAACTCATTATCGATTGGATGCAGAGAAGGAGCAGGTGGATGAGGTCATCCGTAGTGTGGACTTACAAAAAGTCATCATGCTGCCCCGAATGCCTGGAGTGAAGACAGCAGTCTTCACGCGTAGAATCACTGCTTTCCACGAGACCTTTGCAAGTGTTGGCAAATTCAAACCTTCAAAGAAGAAGACGCTGTCTTTGGTATGGCATGAGGGGATTGCTGGCAGATCAGCAGCAGAGGTGGCATCTGCGTTTGTCACCTCCCTTCATCAGGAGAGGGATGTGCGCTTTGTAAGTTACTGGGTGGACAACTGCACATCACAGAATAAGAACTGGACCCTTTTGACCACTTTGGTTAAAGTTGTAAATCACGCCGCCAATAATATCCAAACAATTACCCTGAAGTATTTCGAACCAGGACACACTTTCATGAGTGCGGATAGCTTCCACCATGGAGTGGAAAAGGCAATGCGGAAGCAACCTGGAGGTGTCGTCTTGGACTTTGAAGACTTCAAGGGAGTAATTGCATCGTCCAATTCTGGCAGGGTGAATGTAGTGGACCACCAGTGCACAAACTTCCTTGCCTGGAGCAGCGGCCACTCAGTGACCAAACTCAAAAAAGGTGCCAAAATCTGTCTGGAAATGGCCATCATCCAGCTGAGAAGGGGTTCCAGGAGCATGTTCATCAAAATGGCTCATGATGAAGTAGAGTACACAGAATTTGACTTTCTCATGAAGAAGGTAAGACAGCATAAGATATATTGCATGAAGAACTTTAAACATTGTACAACATGCAATTATATGAAAATCTTGATTGACAGAGTACACAGAATGTGACTTTCTCATGAAGAAGGTAAGACAGCATAAGATATATCGCATGAAGAACTTTAAACATTGTACAACATGCAATTATATGAAAATCTTGATTGACAGGTGACCTTGGAGTACCCTGGGCAGTTGAGACCTGGAGACAAGGGGGTAGAGAGGGAGAAGAAGATGGACATCATCGCTAAAATCTGCCCAATGATGCCCCACACCGCCGTCACTTCTGGGAGAAATTTGGCTTGAGGGGAATGAAAAGGAGCGAAAATAAATGCGCGCACACACACACACCACACACACACACACACACACACACACACACACACACACACACACACACAAACACAAACACACGCACACACTAACACGTTTTCTCTCTCTCTCTCTGGCAGCACGCTCACATGTTGTAATGTTGTTACTGTTTGTTTTCTGTTATCCGTTATCCTTATCTGTAAGTTCTTTATAGATATTTATTATAGTTTCAAAACTAATGTAACTGAGTGACCTCTATGAATTGTTGATTGTCTTTTGCCACTTCTTGCCAAAACTGTAATATCCAATCTTGTATAACAATTACTTTAATACACACATGTATGCACATGTATTCAAGAGTTCCACTGAATCACTTATCTAAGCTTCCCACTGGCTGCCACCATGCAGTAGCCCCCACACACACACATACACACACACACACACACACACACACACACACACACACACACACACACACACACACACACACACACACACACACACACACACACACACACACACACACACACACACACACACACACACACCCTTCTCAGCCCCTGAAAGCACTGAGGCTGCCTCATTTTCTTTCTAAATGCTTGTTGTTCTGCCTTTTTGACTGATTTAATTTGTATATTTCCAAGTGCAGTTTTGGAATTTAATGAATACATTTTCTAATTAAAATTAAAATCCACAAACCAAAATACTATTGATTGTGTGTAAAATGTTAAGTATATTTGGGAAGATAATGACAATGTTGATGACAAAAAAACGCAATTGAAGGGTTTGATTTCAAAAAGCTATATATTGGGAAACCCCAGTGATGTCAACAAAATAGCATTTTTGTTGTTTTGTTAAAGTAAAGATACATCACAGAACACTATTCCAACTGCAGGTTCACTGATATAACCTAGAACTTTTTTATATATAAAAAAAAGATTCATGAAAATTCATTACAATTGTGGATATAGCGTGTTAGAACCAAACTCTTTCAATTGTTTAGGGCTGCGATGTGACAAGGATAAAGGACAAAATAGATGATTGAAGGTTACAAGCAATTTCAATACTCTCACCCTATTAAAAACCTTCATAAACGAAGCAAAAGCCAATAAAATAAAATAAAAATGCATAGGTAATACAAAAAAGTTACTTTCAGAACACATTTCAATTGTAGATACTGCACTTTGCCTTTGTAATAGTACTCTAGTTGTTCGAGGTAATACAAAGGCAGAGTGCAGTATCTACAATTTTTGGGTCAAAGGTCATATCGTCTGTCTTTTCTTTTTATATACAATTTTCCTTCCTATGAAGTTGTTAATTGAAACTATCACCACTATTGTACCTGCAACAGGTATGGCCGGCCAGTATGAAACTGAACTTGAAGGTCATGTTTCGTCTTACAGATTTCCTATGGTTGTGTCGTAGTATACTTGACTTTGGCCTTTGTAGTGGCCAAAACTGCCGAGGACGGGGGCAGAAGAGCTGAATATGTGAAGCCAGTTGGGTGCCGACAAACATGAGTACAACTCATACATGTGACGTTTATAAGTTTAATTGCTAGATACACATATTTACATTAACTTTAGATTTAGGCTCCTTTATGTTTTCAGTTTTGTAATAGATGCCTATGCTCAATATTAGGGGCCGGTGTGTAGGAGCCATATATATATTTTAGTACACATTTCAATTGGTTTAGTTTTCACATATTAGAAGCAGTGCAATTATTGGATATTTAATTAAGATTAATTAAATTGATGTATAGAACATTATAATATGTCGATTTGAGTGTTTATGCCCCCCTATAGGTCAGGGCGAGTATAAAGGCGTTCTACACACACCTGGAGAAGGGGGGGTGCCGGTGCTTTGCGCATACCATTATTGACACTCAGCGAAACCAAACGAATACTCAACGAAGCCAAACGAAAACTCAACAAAAGCCAACGAATGCTCGACGAAAGCTCAACAAAAGCCAACGACAGCGCAACCTAAACATTACAGCCACAGTCTATACCTTTCATTTGTTAAGCCAAATAAATCATCAATCTTCTGCGTACAAACGTTCTTGGTTTCCAGTCAGATAACAACAGCACCGGTACCACTCCCAATGTGAGCAATACTCTAAGAAGCTGTGGTTCAATGGGACACAGTTCAAACATATCGATTAGCCACTACAACCAGCACCATCATTGTAGAAAACGTTCTTACTGGTGGTATGAGACTCAAGAATCCACACAGAGTTTCAACGATCGCATTTAATCCAAATGTTCAATAAACTGCGACACAAACTGGAAGTAAAGGGGAACTAGCCTGCCGGGCATTCTGATTGGACGAGGCCACACAGTACGGTGGCTCCGGTGGCTCATAATGAACAAACTATAATCATTTAACCAAATGATCTATCCTCTCCTTTTAGTCTTTAGCACCGTCAACAAAATAGCACTAGTAACTAGTACATTGCAACTTAAATCAAACAATTAAGGTTAATTGAATACTTATTTCACTTAAAATGTTTAGGCCTCTTCATAGCCTACTTAACACTTTGAGAGTTTAAGTACATCAAATGTCCCAATATTAAACACGCTGGATAGGTGGGATAATTCTTTCTTCTTTTTTTTTTGTCTTTTCTCACATGTATTTGGGATTCGGTGTGTTGTATTGTGTGTCTTGATTCTCAATGGGTGAGGGCGTTGTGGACTGGGGCTGGGGAGAGGATGGGTGTTGTGGTTGTATCGTGTGTGTGATGCTGGCATTTGTGGTGGGGGAGAACTGTCCACTGTAGCGGTTCTGTTGTCCTGTTGGTCAGGGTCATCAACGAGCTGTGGCGATGGTGGCTCGGCGACAGGAAGTATGTGGCGACGATTTCTCCTATAAGTCTTCCCAGCTGCTTGACTATGCTTAGGACGTGGCTCTTTAACTCATCTCCCTCACCATTCCAAGTCTGTCGTAGCCTTTTGCTGTCTGCATGCGTACCACTTGTCCCTCTGCCAGTGGCTGTAGTGGGTGGCTCGACTTGTCATAGCAGTGCCTTTTTTGGTGAGCCTTTTGGTGAGGAAGTTGGGCGGCAACTTGCTTGGACGATTCCTCGTGGCAGGCTCCAGCAGCTTGGAGTGCTCACTTGGAATGGCTGCTGGAGTTTCGGCGCAAAATAAGACGCTCAGCAGGAGGGGCCTAATTTGGTCACGGGAATGTTGCTGAGAGTTCAGGATATTGAGGAAACTCATCAATCCATCTCTGTCGTATTTCTCCATGAGTTGCTTGGCACTGTGGACTGCTCTTTCTGCGAGTCTGTTTGACTGGGGAAACTCTTGGCTGCTTGTGGTATGGGTAAAATCCCATTGCTTAGCAAATCCTGAAGTGCTGGGCTGGTGTTCTGTCTAGCTTGTCTGTGATGAGTACGTGAGGTGTTACCGTGTACGAAAGTTCTTTTCAATGTGGATATGACGGCTCGGCTGATGAAGGTCAAATCTCGGAGCAGTGTCAAGTTCGAACCAGCCGGAAACTTGATAATGTTTGCCTCCAATCAAGAATGTCCTGCCAGCCACTATTGGACCATGGCAGAATCTGGAACAGCGGGTTGGAGTTGGAGGCTCTTTTGCTATGCGACTTTGTGCTATTGCACACTGCACATGAGAGCAGCTCTTCTGTAATGTTCTTAGACATAGCAGGCCAGAAGATTACACCTCTAGCCCTACGTTTGGTTGCCTCAATACCGGGTGGCCTTTGTGCACAATGTTGATGTACTCTCTGTGCATTGATTGGGGGATGACCACTTTATGGCCTTGGTTGACGATGCCATCTTCCACTGTCAGTTCATCTTACTGCATGCCGAAAGAAAATGGCTGGATGGCAGCCTGGAGTTTGTCTTTCTCTGGTGGGCCATCCACGTTGAATGATTGTGGTAAGAGTACGTAGCACCTCGTCTACAGCTGTATGTTTACGGAGTTCCTTCCAGCGGCCTGAGGATAGTCGCTCCACACTCATGACGTCGTAGTC